>JAJJKW010001823.1:0-28624 GCA_023805745.1 Isotricha sp. YL-2021b | reverse complement strand
AAAGAAGAGCGAAAATTAAGCCCTGAAGAACTTCAGGCAAAAAGGCGTCAAGAATTGCTTCAAAAGAAACGAGAAGAACTGCTTAAAAAGAAACGCGAAGCAAACTCTAATCTTTCTGCTGAAGAAGCATCATCTGTTGATACTAATGAGTCTATACCTGTAAATAATTCAAATGAAGCAAATGGTAAATTATCTGATACTTTAACTTCAGTAAAACAAAATGATGAAAATACTCTATCAAACAAAGAAAATATGCCGGAAACAACGGGACAGGTGCCTGAAGAAATTCAGAACCGTGCTGATGATGCTATTAAAAAACAGACGGATGCTGAGTCCTCTTTGCAAACAATCGATAATGTACAAACAGAAGTAAGTCCGCAAGAAATATCAGAAAATCAAACGGATAATGAGTCTCTGCCAGTGGGAAATAAAAACGTTTTAAGTAACGATGATTCAATACCGTATGACACTCCGGATTCTATAAGTGATATAAATGATGACATTGAATCAAAAATTGCTGCAGATGATAACAATACAGAGCCCGAAAATAATTACGAAAGTTTTAATGAAGATAATTCAGACGATATCAGCGAAGAAGAGCTTGCAAGACTTGAGGCTGAACTCGATGCTGAGTTAGATCAGTATTCTGATTTTTCAAATGATTATGATTCGGAAGAAGCAATGCTTAATGCCGAGCTAAATCAGCTTATGGCATCAGAACAGCAATATCAAACTTCATCACCTGAACAATCAAATCAGGATATGCGTGCTATTTATTCTGATTTGGCAAAAGAAATTAATGACGGTTTGAGCCAAGGCTTGATTCAAGGGTTAAGTCAGGGGCTTAGTGAAGGTTTAAGCCAAGGATTAAGTCAGGGATTAAGTGCTCTGTTCAATAATACTCAAGGTAGCGGTTTTAATCCATATGGTACAGAGTATGAAAATTATCAGCAACAACCGCAGAATTATCCGCCTCAGCAGGACTCGGCTCAAAATATTCAAACACAAAACGTTCAGACGCAAAATGTACAGCCTCAAAATTATTCGCCTGATTTTGGAATGATTGATGCTATGAATAATGATGCGGCTATGTCTGCACGAGATGAATATTCTTATGATGAAAATGTTGATTTAGATGACTTGTCCGATTTATATTCTGATTTCTATACTCAAGATCCGAATGAGCAGATGAGTAATAATATTTTTGGCGGTATACAGCAGCAACCGGTAGATAATGAACTTGGCAATGATATAGCAGCTCTTCAGGCTGAGTTAAGTGCACTGAGAGCACAAGCTCTTCCTAGAAAAGACTTAATGACCAAAGATGAGTTTATGGATGTACAAAAACAGCTTGAAGAAGCAAAAGAAAAGAAACGCAGACAAAAATTCAAAATTGTCGGCAGCCGAGGAAAAGTCAACGCCAGTGCGCTGGATGACGGAATTTTTGTTGCCGGAAAGAAATTTTATAAATGGGGCGATACTAAAAAATTAGAATTCTGAGGAATTGATTTTAGCGGAACTTTTATACTTCCGACAAGCGTTTTGTATTCAGGTTCTTTGTACATGTAAATATCAACATAGTACTGTTCAAGTTCACGCTTTGTAAATATGTTTTTCCCTAATTTTACAGTTATATCAGATATTTTGCCGCCATTAGAATATAAAGGATTTTTCTTTGTTATAAGATTTTTGTAGGTTATTCTTTCCCGCTCGGTATCTCCTTGTCTCAGTACAAAATCAACAGATACTTTTGTTAAATCCATTGATGATACATTTTTGAACGTGTATACGGATTTTAGTTTGTATGTAAACAGAGTTTTTGTTATTTTAAATGAGTTTAAAATAACTTCTATATCTTCTTTATAAATAACTTTGTTACGTGCATATATGTCGAGTGAGTGGATTTTGTATCTGTAATATTTTGCTTTTGTGCTATCACCCTGTATTTCCATAATATTAGCCGCTTTTATAAGAACATTGGAAAAAATATCTCTGTCAATTTCTTGTGGGATTTTAGAGATTAGCGGTTCAAAATATTCAATTGATATAATCGGGTCTAAATCTGCATATACGATTGCTAATCGATATTGTATGGTTAAATCATTCGGGCTGTAACTTAAAGCTTTTTTTAAAAATCTGGCACCATCCGAATTATATCCGTTTTTGATTAAAACAGTAGCAGTATTAAGATATGATTGTAAAAGTCGTTTTTCTATTGATTCCCGTACAAGTTTATCTTTTTTTATAAGTCTTGAATAGTAGTAATTAGCTTGTTCATATGCTTGTGCGGCTTTTAAAAATTTGCCGTTAGAATAATATTTATCCCCTAATACAATAAATGCTCTAGTTTTGAATCTTATAAGACTCAAATTATTTGTATCTACAGTATCTTCTATTATTTTTTCTGCTTCTTCTATTTTATTCTGAGCTATTAAAACTAATGTTAATTTTAGGTATGACAAATATTTTTCGGGAGGAGCTTTTTGTGTTGCAAGATAATAAGCATACTCTGCGTTTTTTAAATCTCCGGCTGTTTCGTATAAATCACCTACATGCATTGCGATGGCATAATTTTTCTCGCTTAATGTACTTATCAAGTCAGAATTTTCAACAATCTGTTTCGCAACTTTTTGCTCAAGTTTGGTCTTTTTCTCTTTAGTGGTATAGAGATTTTTTATCATCTCCATTCTTGCTGTATATGAAAGGTATGATGATATTAATATTGCAACAAGAAAAGACACTCCTGCAGTTTTAAGATAAATTACCATTTCCTGCAAAAATGTTTTATTTCTTCGTTTTTTCTTTTTTGCCTTTTCTTTAATCATTTAATTCCTGTAATGATACTGAATCAGTATCGACTGTATTATTCAGCCAATCATATATTTCATCAATAATCTTTTTGTTAACAACTTCAAAAGCTGCTGATACTTTGGCTTTTTGAGCATTTTCTATGAGTTTTTTCGATGTAAAATCATTCATATCATCAACCTTGGAGATAAGATAATCATATATTTTTTTTACTTCTTCGTAATTGCAGTATACTGAAATTTTATACCTTTTCATTTGTTTGCTGCTGACAGGCAAAAATTGTTTTTCAAAAACTCTTATAATAGTTAGTACCGCAACACTTAAAATGGTTGATATAACAGCTATGTCATACATGCCGGCACCGCAGGCCATACCTATACTTGCTGCTATCCATAAAGTTGCGGCAGTAGTTAACCCAAAAACCATAGGACCATTTCTTAATACCGTTCCGGCACCAATAAAACCGATACCGGTGACAATCTGAGCTGCTATTCTTGCTGTGTCTCTTACACCTGTAGCCTGTTCAACAATAACATTATCTCCGGTTGCAAATGTCGGAAATCCGTATATAGACAGCAAAGTAAATACACAAGCTCCAAGACATACAAGAATATGTGTTCTAAGCCCTGCATATTTGTTGGTCAATTCTCTTTCAAGTCCGAGAGCAAAACCCAATGCTGCAGCGGTAGAAAGTCTTATTAAAAAATCAATATTAAAAATTTCCATTACCACTCTCCTCTTACGTTTTATAATACACTATTTACCCTTAAAATACAACTTTTAGGGTAGTTACAAAATAAAAGGATTTTGTATAATTTTTGTATGACTACTGAAATTAAGACAATAAAAGAGCAGCTTGAAGAGCGTGAATATGAATTACTAAGTCCGTATGCCACAAAAAGTAAAGAATCAAAAGGCAGAAAACGAAAACGTGTTGAAGATTTCGCAATAAGAACAGAGTTTCAAAGGGATAGAGATAAAATATTACATTCAAAATCTTTCAGACGTTTAAAGCATAAAACACAAGTGTTTTTATCTCCTTATAATGATCATTTCAGAACAAGACTTACACATACACTTGAAGTATCCCAAATTGCCAGAACAATGGCAAGAGCACTCAGGCTTAATGAAGATTTAACTGAGGCAATTTCTCTTGGGCATGATTTAGGTCACACTGCATTCGGACATTGCGGGGAGGGAACGCTTGATGCTTTGCTTCCAAACGGGTTTCATCATAATATTCAATCAGTAAGAGTTGTTGAAATTATAGAAAACATGAATCTTTGTCAGGAAACCATTGACGGCATTTTAACCCACTCTTGGGGATATAAACCAAAAACTCCGGAGGCTCAAGTCGTTCAATACGCTGATAAAATAGCCTATATAAACCATGACATAGAAGATTCAATTCGTGCAGGTGTTATATCCGAAAAAGATCTTCCAAAAGATTGCACAGAATATTTTTCATCCAATCAGTCCGACAGGCTTGCTAAGATGATAACAGATATTATATCAAGTTCTATAGACACCCCTGATATTAAAATGTCTGATGAAGGCTGGTTTTATGTAAAAAAACTAAGAGAATGGATGTTTCAAAGAGTTTATCTTGATCCTGTTACAAAGGCTGAAGAGAAAAAAGCCAGAAATATTGTCAAAGCATTATATAATTACTATCTGGAAAAGCTCTCTAAATACACTAAAGAAGAAGACTTACCTCTGATTTTGGGCGATTATATTTCAGGAATGACGGATCAGTATGCAATAAGAAAATATATAGATTTATTTATTCCAAAGCCTCTTGCAGAAGGAATGGATGACGAAGCATTATTTAGGAAATTAAATAATGAAATACATTAAATACGGAATTTTTACCGGAAAAGAAAATATGAAAATTGATTCCGATTTGCTCGATGAAGCAATATCTAAAGAATCGCAAGAACCTATAATCAGACTTTACGGATGGTCGCCAAAATGTGTTTCTTTGGGACGAAATCAAAATAGTCTGGAAATCCCTTTTGATATTGATATCGTAAAGAGAGAAACCGGAGGACGTGCGCTTTTACATGACAATGAAGTTACCTACAGTTATATTTCACCTGTTACAATTATTCCGGACGGAGAAAGTATAACGAAATCATACAAATATATTTCCGGCATTCTTATTGATTTTTTCAAAACTTTAGGAATAGCTCTTGAATTTGGCGGCGGAAAGAAAAAAGCAGCAAATTTTGATTACTGTATGCTTATATCAACAGGGGCGGATGTCTGCTATCAGGGAAGAAAAATAATCGGCTCGGCTCAATACAGGAAAAATGGGTACATTTTGCAGCATGGATCCATCCTTTTTGATTATGATAAAGAACTGTTAGAAAACTTGTTTCATGAACCAGTAAGTTCAAATGATATCTGCACGATAAAAGAAATCCTCCCTGATTTAACAAAAGAGGATTTCGTGAATAAATTTGAAGAATATATTTTTAAAAACTTTTGACGGTCAAAAGTTTTTCTGCGTCTTCTGCAATTAATTCCGGTTTTAAACGATATTTATTATATAATTCCTCTAAATCAACTCTGTCAGTAAATTCTTTATATGAACCGTAATTCAAAACTTTTATATCGGAATCAGAATAATAACTTGAAATCATTTCTCCAAAACCGCCGTCAAGAAGCCCGTCTTCCAATGTAATAACGATTTCGTGATTTTGTTTTAAAGAATCCAAAAGTTCATTATCTGTTCCGGTTATAAATCTTGGATTAATAACAGTAGGAGTATACCCCAGTCTGTCTTTAATGAGATTCGCAGTATTGCATGCCAGGTTATAAAAATTACCTAATCCCAATATTGCAACCTTTTCTCCTTTTTGAATCACTTTATACTTATTCAATATTGAATAATCTGTATCATCTTCCGCTCCCATAGAAATCAATTCAACATTTGGAACTCTTATTGCTACGGGGTAGTCCATCTGATTCACACTCCAATCAAGCATTTTTAGATATTCCTCTTTGTTTGTAGGTGCCAAATAAACCATATTCGGTATATTCTTGATTAAAGGAATATCAAAAGTACACAGGTGAGTAGCATCAGCACTTGATATACCACCCCAATAGACAAGCATTGTAAGCGGAGAATTATTCAATGCCAAGTCTTGTGACAACTGATCGTATGTTCTTTGTACAAAAGAACTCATGACAGCCCAAATCGGTTTAGCACCTGATTTTGCAAGGGCTGAGGCATAGGCACAGGCATGTTCTTCCGCTATACCCACATCTGTGTATTGTTTGCCCAGCTTATCCCTGAAGCTTTTGTTCCAACCAAATACTCCGGGAGTTGCTGCATTAATTGCTATAACAGTTTTATCTTCCTTTGCCTTGTTTAAAATGTACTCATTAGTAATTGACGCATAGCTTTCTAATAAATTTTGACAATTATGCTCTTTTTTCTCATCCAAAGTCCCAGGAAGTATCCAATGATAGGATTCTCTGTCAATTTCAGCAGGTTTATACCCTTTTCCTTTTTGAGTACAAATATGTACAACCACAGGATGATTAGTATCCTTAACTTTTTTAAATGTATTAATTAAACTTTCAATATTATTGCCATCTTTTACCAAATAATAATCAAACCCTAAACTCTTGAAGAAATTACATTCGGATTTGCCATTCGTTTCTTTTAACAATTTAAGATTGTCATACAATCCGCCATGGTTTTCTGCAATTGATTGATCATTGTCGTTTACTATGACTATAAAATTCGAACCTAAAACAGCCGCATTATCCAATCCTTCCAGTGCCTCACCGCCGCTAAGAGAACCGTCCCCAATTAGTGCTATAACATTATAATGTTCTCCTTTTAAATCTCTTGCCTTAGCGACACCTGCAGCTAAACTCACGGAGGTAGATGTATGGCCAACCTTGAATAAATCATAACTTCCTTCTTCCGGAGCGGTATAACCTGTATATTTTAGATATTTTTCAGGATTAGTAAATCCTTCTTTTCTTTCTGTTAATATTTTATGCGGATAGCATTGATGTGAAACATCAAATACAAACTTATCTTCAGGAGAATTAAATACATAGTGCATTGCTATTGTTGCCTCTACAATACCTAAATTGGGCCCAAAATGCCCGCCTGTAACATTGACTTTCTTTATAATAAGCTCTCTCATTTCTTCTGCCAGCAAACTCATTTCATCTAAAGACAATGTTTTTAAATCTTTAGGTGAATACACCTTATCAAGTATCATATAACCTCCTAATTATTTTTAATGTTTACTTTTTCTAAACCTTATACCTTCTACCTCATGAACATCTTCTGTTACAATAAAGGCATTTGGATCAATATCATGTACTGTGTCTTTTAATTTTGCCATATCTAATTTGTTTACCACACAATAAGTTAAAATCTTTTCTTGTCTTGAATAACCGCCCATAGTTTTCATATAAGTTACGCTCGTATCAAGTTCTTTCATTATGGCATCACCGATTTCTCTCGAATAATCCGAAACTATTCTGACAGATTTAGCCTTGTCTAAACCTTCCAAAACCGTGTCAATCGTCTTAGAGGCAATGTAATAAGTCAAAATAGAATAAAACGCTCTGTCCCACTCAAATACGAAACCGGCAGCTGTATATATAAAGAGATTAATGAACATCAAAAGTTCACCTACAGAAACTATTTTCAGTTTTTTGGATAAAACAATTGATACCATTTCCGTGCCGTCTAATGAAGCATTATTCCTCAATATTAATCCTACACCCAACCCCAAAAGGATACCGCCAAAAATAGTCACCAGAAGCAAATCTTCTGTAATATGATGGAATTGAGAAACTATATTAGTTGCTACAGATAATATTGCTATTGCAAAAAAAGTGTTTATTACAAATTTCTTCCCTATGGTCTTGTACGCAATAAGAACAAACGGAAGATTTATACAAAAAATTAGCAAACCTAAATTCCACCCTGTAAGATAGGATGTCATCATGGAAATACCGATTACGCCGCCATCAATAATTTTATTCGGCAGCAAAAACATTTCCAAAGCTATTGCTACTATAAAAGCACCTATTATTAGAAAAATTGCACGCTTTAAAAATTCTATTGTAATTTCTTTTTTTGTCTTTTGTACTTTGGCAACTTTATTTTTTTTATGAAAAAACATGTACTATCCCTCTGTAAAATCTAAAATTTATCCCCGTATTACATTAGCCCGAATTTCGGCTAAATACTTTTCTTCCCCATAAGCTTATCAAATATACTTACAGTTTTATTTTCTTCATCCGAATTCTTTATTCCTAAAATAGATTCCAAATCTGTTTTCAAAGTTGTTAAATCTTCATATTTTTTAAGAAGTCCGTCCATACAAACCGAAACATCCCCTGTTTCTTCAGAAACAACAAGACATGCCGCATCCGAAACTTCTGACATACCAATAGCAGCTCTGTGACGTGTTCCGTATTTCCAGCTCAACTTAGGATCTTCTGTTAGAGGTAAGAGCACTCCTGCTGATACTATACGATTTCCGTTCACTACAAGAGCACCGTCATGCAGAGGTGTATTGGGATGGAATATAGTCAGTATTAATTCAGCAGAAACCCTTGCATCCAAGGTCGTACCCACTTCAGAATAAACTAAATCACTTTCCGGACGTTTGAATACAATAAGAGCACCCGTTTTTGTTTTTGTAAGGTATTTTACAGCTTCTATAATTTCTTTTACAACATCAACATTCTGATCCAAATGATCTCTGTGATTGCCAGACGACAAAAACATTCTCCGAATAAACCCAAGCTGTCCAAGATACCCCAAAAAACGCCTTAATTCCGGCTGGAATATCACTATCAAGCTTAATGCTATTAAAGAAACCAATGTCTTTAAAAATACGCCGATAATTTGAAGATTAACTACAATTAAAACCTCACTCAATATCCAGGCAAAAAACAGAACTAAAAGTCCTTTTACTAATTTTTCCGCCTGTGTATTTCGTATAAATTTTCTGTAAAAAACAAACAAAAGAATCGTTATAAACAATATTTGCAATATATTAACCCAATTTAAAGACCAATTTATCTGACTTAATATACCTTTAATAAATGCAAATAACGTCTCTGTCATTATCTTCTCAACCTATCAGGAATATTTTCTAACGCAACCAAATCCTCAACGGACTCTCTATTAACTATAATATCAGATTGTGAATTATTTACAAGTACCATGGCAGGTTTTTCTACCTTATTATAATTTGATGCCATTGAATAATTATAAGCCCCCGTATTGTACACGCAAAGAATATCGCCCGATTGCGGAGACAGAAGTTCCGCATTTTCAATCAAAATATCTCCACTTTCACAGTATCTGCCTGCTACAGTCACAGTTTCATAAACTCTGTTACTGGTATCATTGGCAATCTCTGCCGTATATTCAGCTTTATACATAGCCGGTCTTGGATTATCAGCCATACCGCCATCAACTGCAACGTATTTTCTGCCATTTGGTACTATTTTAGAACTCCCTATTGTATATAAGGTTACCCCTGCCGTGGAAATAACACTTCTTCCCGGTTCAATATAAATAACAGGATGTTCCGTTTCATATTTTTTACAAGATTTTTCCAAAGATTCCGTAACTATTTTAGCAAATTCGGCTATTGACGGAGGTGTATCAGCTTCAACATACTTAACTCCTAATCCTCCGCCTATATTCAATTCATTCAGAGAAAGACTATATCTCGCGTTTATTTCGACTAATGTTTTTATCAGAATATCTATTTCATCCTCAAAACTATTCAATTCAAATATCTGAGAGCCAATATGCGCATGCAGTCCGCACAAGTTTAAATTTTTATATTCTGATTTAACCAACTGTACTATTTTGTCTAAATCAGTTAAATCAAACCCGAATTTAGAATCGATTTGTCCTGTTTTAATGTATTCGTGCGTATGACATTCAATTCCAGGGGTAATTCTCAACAAAACATCAACCTTTTTATTTTTCTCAAAAGCTATTTTATTTATCAAGTCAGCTTCGTAGAAATTGTCAACAGAAAATCGTCCCACACTCATGTCCAGCGCAAATTCTATTTCATTTCTTGTTTTGTTGTTACCATTAAATGTAACAAACGACATATCCGCCCCGGCTTTTTTGACAGTATAAAGTTCTCCTAATGAGACAGTATCAAACCCAAAACCTTCTTGTATCAATATTTTAGATATTGCCATATTACAAAGTGCTTTTGAAGCATACGTCATTTTAATATTTTGGTAATTGTTAAAAGCAAACTTATATTCTCTGCAGACAGTCCTCAGAGATTCCTCATCTATTACATACAAAGGCGTTTGATATTTTTTCGCCAAATCCGTCAAATCACAGCCGCCAATATAAAGACTGCCGTTTCTCTTCGTTGTTATAGGTTTAATAAATTGGTTAACACTCATTGTTTTCCTCTTATTTAAGTATAACACAAACTTATATACCAATTGTAACAATTGATTAACACAAATACTTGTAAATAAAAACCCTTTGAGATAGAATTTTTCTATACTGGCAGAAAGAAGGAAATATAATTATGGCTAAACATTGTGAAATATGCGGAAAATCAGCTTTAAAATCATCAAAATTAACATTCTCACATAAACAAATTCCTAACAGACAAACTCCGAACCTTCAAGAAATCAGAGCTAATGTTAACGGACAAACTAAGAGAATCACAGTTTGCACATCTTGCTTAAAAGCAGGCAAGGTTCAAAAAGCTGTATAAGTATATTTAAAAGAATCAATTGCCGGCAATATTGCCGGCTTTTTTAGTAGAAGGAGGCTATATGAGAGTTGACGGAAGAAAAGACAATGAACTGCGTCCGATTAAATTTACACATAATTTTACAAAACATGCGCTGGGTTCCATTTTAGTTGAATTTGGTGAAACAAAAGTTATTGTTACGGCTTCTGTTGATTTAAAAAAGCCAAAATGGATGCCCGATGACGATAAAAGAGGCTGGATTACTGCAGAATATTCCCTTCTTCCGGCATCAACAAACACCAGGTGCAAAAGAGAACGAGAAAAAGTTTCAGGCAGAACCCACGAAATACAACGCTTAATTGGCAGAAGTTTGAGAGCATGTGTAGACCTTTCCAAAATGCCCGAAATGACAATTACTATTGATGCAGATGTTATACAGGCTGACGGAGGAACAAGAACTGCAAGCATTTGCGGTGGATATTTAGCGCTCAAAGATGCAATAGAAAAGCTTATGTCTACGGGAAATTTGGCAGAAAATCCTATAATTGAACCAATAGCTGCAATTTCTGCCGGTATAGTGGATGGGGAAATCAAACTTGATTTGTGCTATGAAGAAGATTCCAACGCACAAGTTGATTCAAATATAATATTAACTAAGAGCGGGAAGATAGTTGATTTTCAAACAACTTCCGAAGGCGAACCATATTCATACGAAAAAATGCTGGAAATTTTTGATATAGCTAAAAGCGGGATACTAAAAATAATTGACTTATATTAATCAAAAAAGGGGAAGAATTAATTCCCCCCTTTTTTACTTATTCATATTTTGTAATTGATCACATGGATCGCAATTTTCTTTGACTTTTTGACAAGGTTGATTGCATGGCTTTGCCGGTTGCTGTACTTTGCAAGGACATCCTTTTTTCTTCTTTAAACATGGATCGCAAGGTGCCGCGTATCCTGTCGAACATGGATCACATTTCTTTTCACACTTATTACAATGCCCCCAATTAGCAGGATTTAAGTTCGACCAACTAAATGCATCGGCTGACGGAATTGTGCATGCAATAAGCCCTAACAATGCAAATACAGATAATGTTTTTTTCATATTTAACTCCTTTTCTTTTGACAAAATTTGTATCATCTTATTTTCACATATACATTTTAGAGAAACTGCCCGCTAATGCTATAGTCCAACGAGGCTATATTATACTGTTATTAATTACGTTTAAATGTTTGAAGATAAATATTGATTACTTTTTGTGTTTGAATTACACTTAAAATGTTAAAGTAAGTTTTACTAATAAGAAGGAGTAAAAATTATGGTAAAAGTAGCAATTAACGGATTCGGAAGAATCGGACGTAACACTTTGAGAGCAGCTATCAGAGAAGGTATCTTCAATGAAATAGATTATGTTGCAATCAATGACCCTGGTTTAAAACCTGCTGATGCAGCTCACTTGTTCAGATATGACTCAGTTATGGGTAAATTTGACGGTCAAGTTGAAGCTTATGAAGAAGGTATTATTGTAAACGGTAAGAAAATTAAATTCTTTGCAGAAAAAGATCCTGCAAATCTTCCTTGGAAAGATTTAGGTGTAGAAGTTGTTGTTGAATCAACAGGTTTCTTCACAGATGCAACTAAGGCTCACGCTCACATCGATGCAGGTGCTAAGAAAGTTATTATCTCAGCTCCTGCAACAAATGAAGATAAGACAATTGTTTTAGGCGTAAACGATAAAGAATACGATCCTGCAAAACATAACGTAATTTCTATGGCATCTTGTACAACAAACTGCTTAGCTCCAGTAGCTAAAGTTATCGATGAAAAATTCGGTATCGTTAAAGGTTTGATGACAACTGTTCACTCTTATACAGGTGACCAGAGAATTTTGGACGCAGGTCACAAAGATCCTCGTCGTGCTAGAGCTGGTGCATTGAATATCGTTCCTACAAAGACAGGTGCTGCAAAGGCTGTAGCTCTTGTATTACCTCAATTGAAAGGTAAATTGGACGGTTTTGCTATGCGTGTTCCTACTCCTGACGTATCTTTGGTAGATGTTGTATTTGAACTTTCTAAAGACGTTACAGTTGAAGAAGTTAATGCAGCATTAAAAGAAGGTGCTGACGGACACGTTCTTTGCTACACTGAAGAACCATTGGTATCATCTGATTATGTTGGTACTTCTCAATCTTCAACAGTTGACGCATTGTTAACTCGTGTAATGGGCGGCAACCAAGTTAAGATTATTTCTTGGTACGATAACGAAATGGGTTATTCTACAAGACTTGCTGAAACTACTTACATGGTTGCAAGTAAATTATAATCTGTTATCAGTTAGCAAATTGTAAAAATTTAAACAAGCCTGATATTATTATCGGGCTTGTTTTTTTGTTATAATATTCTCAGAACGGAGAAAAGTTTTATGAATAAATATACACAAACCTATTTTATTACTAACGATTGTATGGATATAAATTACAAATTAACCCCTATTGGTGCGGTCATGCTTTTTCAGGATTGCTTTGCTCAATACATGACAACAGAGCATGTTGCGGCATTTGATGTAATATCTGATAATATATATTGGGTAGTCGCAGAATTTAATATTGAATTTACAGATGAGATGCCTTTTTGGTCCGAAAAAACTGATGTAAGCGTATGGGTTTCTGAGACTGCAAAATTGAGAATGTATGCGGATTTTGAGCTTTCTCATAACGGTAAAGTCTATGCAAAAGGTAATAGCTGTTGGTTTATATTGAGTACGGAGACAAGACGTCCGCTGCCAATAAAGTTTGTTGCCGATAAATTTGAAATTTGTGAGGAACTTACTCTTGGGGAACATAAAAAATTCTCACTTAGTGAAGAAAAAGAAGCAATTAAAACTATTACTCACAAAACAAATTTGAGCGATATTGATTTTAACAATCACGTTAATAACAAGAGTTACATTAACATTGCAAATGCAACTTTGGATAAGGATTTTAAGCTGACTCATTTTCTTAAAAAAATGAATGTGAAATTTATGAAAGAAGCGTTTATTGATGAGGTTCTGACCTGTACAACATA
Source organism: Isotricha sp. YL-2021b (assembly GCA_023805745.1). Lineage (NCBI taxonomy): Eukaryota > Ciliophora > Litostomatea > Vestibuliferida > Isotrichidae > Isotricha > Isotricha sp. YL-2021b. The sequence goes on along the minus strand of JAJJKW010001823.1, from coordinate 15,010 downwards.
CAGAACTGATGACTCTAATACATTCATTCACAAAATAGAAAAAGACGGTGATGCTGTGTGCGATATCTCAACTGTTTGGGAACTAAAAGGCGAACAAACGGAAATCAGTACTTATCCGCTTCAAATAAGAAGTTTTTAATTATTTTATTACTTCTATAAAATTGTAATCAGTCAGATAAGGTAAATGTGCTTCCGTAATCAATTCACCCGGAAGTAAAACCGCAATCCCCGGAGGGCATTCTGCAATAACTTCTGCTGAAATTCTGCCTACCGCTAAATCTTTAGGTATAGTTTCTTTTTCCGAATAAAAAGCTTCTCTCAGGCTCATTTTTATTATCGGGGTAAGCATAGGCATGTGTTTTTTGTTTTCAAGATAACAAATATCCGAATAATTTGATTTATCAATTTTTTTAAGACTCTCAACAAGATATTCCATATCTTTTCTTGTGTTGCCTAAGTTTGAAAGTAAAAGCAAGCCTGCATCAGATGCACTTTCAACTTCGATGCCGAATTCAATTTCCAAAATAGATTCTAATCTTTTGCCCGACAAGCCGTCTGCTCTGATAAATACTTTTGTAACATCTGTCATATAGCCAAAATCAGGTTTTAAATCGTGGATATGTTCCATTTGTTCAATTTCACGGCGTAAATATTTTGCGTTCGCAATAGCACGTTCAAGCTGTTTTTTACCTCTCGGACTTTCAAGATTTGCTCTGGCAGCATCAAGACTTGCCAGTAAAATTAATGACGGACTTGTTGTATGTAAAAGTTTTAATGCTTTTTCTACCGCATCAACATCCAGGCAAGAATTTTCCGCAATATGGAGCATAGAACTCTGGCTCATACTGCCGCCTGTTTTATGCAAAGAATGAACAACCGCATCAGCTCCAAGCTGTAGTGCAGGTGTCGGAAGATGTTTGTTGAAATTCCAAAGACATGCGTGTGCTTCATCAACAATAAGCGGCACTTTATATCTTTTACAAATCGCAGAAATTGATTTTATGTCTGACACTACACCCTCATAAGTCGGGTTTGTAATCCAAACCATTGAAATGTCATCATGAGTTGACAGGGCTTCTTCAACGCTTTCAGGGGTGACATTACCCCAAATTCCCCAGTCGTCAAATCTTTTTGGTACAAGCCATACAGGTTCCGCACCCGAAATAATCAAACCTGTTAAGATTGAGCGGTGGCAGTTTCTGTTAGTTAGAACTCTTTGTCCTTTTTTGGTTAAACCCATTGCAATTGCAAGATTTCCCGCCGTTGAACCGTTAAGCAGGAAAAAAGTCTTTTTTGCACCGAATGCTTTTGCCGCTAATTCCTGAGCTTCTTTAATCGGGCCTGTTGCAGGATGTAATGTTCCCAGATTATCAAATTCATCGGTTGTGTCAATTGATAAAGCTTTTGTTCCGATTAGTTTTTTAAAATCAGGCAGTACACCGTTGCCTTTTGTATGTCCCGGAATATGAAACTGGTATGTCGGGTTTTCATAGGCTTGTTTTAAGGCTTCCACAATTGGGGCTTTTATTTTTAGGGCTTTTTGGTTTCTTGTTACATTCGTCATAATAAAAATATACTATAAATAAATTATGAAAATCAAGTAGTTTATGATATAATAAAGACTTATGAAAAAGATTATTTACATAATGCTTTTTGCTTCTATATTATATATTACTTCAAGTACCCCGTCCTATGCAATTACGGATAGCATTGAGGGTTATCATGCAGATCAGATTTTTCTTCATCAGTATGAAACAAATAAGCCGAGTAATATTACTGTCTATGATGCAGAAAATGAAGATGAAGATGTAAGAAAAGTTTTTGATTCGCTGCCGGAAGGTTCTACAGAAGATTTTGACAAAGAAGATATTGCACCTGTTAAAAAGGCAAAAGTTTCAGCAGAAGAAAGACCACTTCTCAAAAGAATGATAGAAAGAAACATTATCCGTACTGATATTGCATCTTATTTATTAGAAAATGAATTAACTTTCGAACCTAAAAAAGGACCTGTAGAAAAGGTGCAATTTATTGGTGCATATAATGGGCGTATATCAGGATTTTGGCAAAGCGGAGATTATAGCACGGATTTCAGAAATAATTTTGTGCAAATCGGTGCTATGGGTAGGTTCCGCAATACAAAAACGGATTTTAAGGTTATTGTAAATCCTCAAGGTGCTCACGGCAGAAATTATATGCAAAATTTTATAGCTGATGCTTTTATTACAAATAATTCAATTCCGCATCATCAGGTTATTATCGGTTATTCGAGAAATCAGGTCGGAAAAGAAGGAGGCTCCAGCTCATATATTTTGCCGTTTATTATGCGTTCTCAAATTGCCAGAAACTTTGGTTCTACAAGAGCTTTAGGTGTAAGACTCGTAGGGAATTATGATTTAATAGATTATAGTTTAGCATTCAATAGTTCGGACAGATATTTCAGAAAATGGTTTGCAGGCCCTGAATTCACAGGCTGGGTTGATATAAAGCCACTTGGAAAAACTAACGGAAAATACGGTAAACTGGTTATAGGCGGCGGTTTAAATGCAGGTAAAAATGAGACACGCTACACGGTCGGCAGTGTTTATGTCGGGTATAAATACAAAAAACTCTGGACAAGATTTGAATACGGAATTGCTGACGGGTATAACGGAAGTAATGCCGTGGACAAAAAAGCCCAGGGCTTGTATGGGATTGTGGGTTACAAAATTACCCCAAGATTGCAGGTTATTGCAAGATACGACCAATTTGATCCTGATAGAGATGTATCACACAACCTGAAAAGAGAATACACTGCCGGAATAAACTGGTTTATCAAAGGACAGGCTTTAAGGCTAATTTTGAATTATGTGTTCTGTCAAAACCAAAACGCTCCGGACAGCCACAGAATTATGGTTGGCACACAAATTTTGTTGTAGATTGTTTGTTGATGACAAATGAAATGTGTTTATTTCGGTTAGCAAAAAATTTTTTTTGTGATTTTATATATTATGTATTCATACGGACATTTATTATATGTACATAACTTTAAACAACACAGAACCGAATTTTTATTTTGGGATTAGAAGAATTAGTCCCAAAAATGTGTTGTCTAAAGACGAACTAAAAATTCTTGATGAATATAAAACGCTGTATAATTATTCAGATACCAAATCTGTACAATGGAAAGCCAAAAGAGCATTAGATGTTTTGTTTTCAGTTGCAGGCGGTATCATAACTGCTCCTATAATGATTGCAAGTGCCTTAGCCGTAAAAATTACATCAAAAGGACCGATTATATTTAAGCAGGAAAGGATTGGCAGGGATGGGAAGACTTTTATAATTTATAAATTCAGAACTATGAAAGTTAATTCTGATAATGAAAAAAGTGTTCAAACCCCGAATGACAGCCGAATTACAAAAGTGGGGAAAATATTACGAAAATACAGTATTGATGAATTACCCCAGTTGTTTAATATTTTGAAAGGTGATATGTCATTAGCCGGCCCAAGACCTCTTACGATATACGAGCATAAAATAAGAAAACAGAATAATAATTTTCTGATAAGGTATGTTTTTAAGCCGGGAGCATCCATAAATTATAAAACTCCGCATTATATTGGGAATAATCCCAAAAACACAAATTTTACAGAAAAAGAGTACATAGAAAATTGGAATTTAAAAAAAGATTTTATATCTTATTTTAAAATTTTATCAAGAATTATTCGAGGGGATAATTATTAGTTTCGTAAAAACTATCTGTGACCGAAAACATTTACTTCAAATAACATAATGACTTCAATTTTGTCTTCATCGTAATCTGATGGAAGCGGTTTATAGTGATGAACTTTTTTTACGGTGTTGACGGCTGTTTCGTCAAATGCAGGATTCCCGCTCGAATTATACACTTTTATATCATCGAAAGTCCCGTCTTTTTTAACGTTAAATTTTATCTGTGCAGCTTTTGAAGTGTTTGCAATAATATTTCTTGATGGCGACCAATAAAGTTTTAGGTGCGAATTAAGACTATTCATATATGCGAATAAATATTTTTCTGAGTTTGATTTGTATGCTTCAGATAGTTTTGAAGTATCGTAATTAGTAAAGTGTATTTCAATAGTATGTGCATTATTGTGAATTTTTTGTATCGGTGTATTGTTTCCGACATATTGTGCAATATTAAGTGCTGTTTTGTCAAAATCAGTTGATTCTGAAGATATTTTTATTATCGGTTTTGACCAATTCCCGTAGTTATCAATGTCAACAGACACTACTGCAAATCCGAAATCTTTAATATCAGATCTGTCCCATTCTCTGAGAATAAAAGATGATATTGTATCGTCATAATTATATTTGTCAAAAGTTATATCAGCAAGCGGTTCAGTCCTAAATCCGACTCCCCGATTGAAACCTGACATAAAACTGCCTGTACTGCTGTATAATTTACCGTTAGTATAATCTATTACCATTTTTATTTTGTAAGATTTACGGTTATCACCTGTATCCTTTGTTGTTACATCGTCTGTATTTATTGATTTGAATATGGGTTTTGATTTGTTAAAAGCGTTAATTATTGACTTGTCAAAGTCTATTGAGCCGGAAGAATGTAAGATTTCTATATCAGAAATATTTTTCTTTGGCGACAATTTATATACAAGGGCTATTTGTTTATGTCCTGACAAATTTTCAGGTTTTACCCAGTTACGCTCGATTTCTTCCAGTATTATTCTGTTGTTATTTCTGTTTCTGATATACTTTTGGAAAGATTTATACTTCTCAGCAGCAGAACTTTCATCTTTATAAAAATTTTGTGCAGGTTGCGGAGAATTTATCGGATGAAAATCCTGAAAATAATTACTGCCTTCTATTCGGGGTAACTTTAATGTTTCGGCTAAAGATTGGCTACAGAGCAATAAAGAAAGGCAAATTGCCCCCCCCCCGATTAAAAGTTTAATATTGCGATAATTCATTGAGTTATTCTCCTGTAGTATTTATATGCCTCATAATATCATAATTAACAGTAGAAGTCTACTTTTATTCACCCATTAAATCACTTAATAATATGTATGGAGATTTTCTTTAATTATTACTTGAAAACGAATTATGCTCATGCTACCCTTTAATATGCAGACGTATTACATACCCTTTATTCACGTTTGCAATTATTAATTAATTAATAAAAGAAAGAAGGAAATATGTCAGAAGTAAGAGTCAGAATAGCTCCGTCCCCAAGCGGTAATTTGCACGTTGGGACAGCAAGAACAGCTTTATTCAACTATTTATTTGCTAAGAAAAATAACGGAAAATTCGTTTTAAGAATTGAAGATACTGACGCAGAAAGAACAAGTCAGGAATATATTGATAATATTTTCGACAGTTTGAAAGCTTTGGGATTAAATTGGGATGAAGGTCCTGATGTAGGCGGCGAATACGGTCCTTACACTCAATCTCAGAGATTTGATATTTATCCTAAATACGTTCAGGAATTATTAGACAAAGGTTTCGCTTACGAATGTTTCTGTACTCCGGAAGAATTGGAAGCAGAAAAACAAGAAGCTCACGACAATAAAAAACCTTACGTTTATACAAAAAAATGTGAAAATTTAACAGAAGAACAAAAAGCTAAATTCAGAGCTGAAGGCAGAAAACCTGCTGTAAGATTTAATATTTCAAAAGCTCAAAAGGCTTTCCATGACAGCTCAATTTTAAGCTTTAACGATATGGTAAAAGGCGAATTGCATGTTGATACAGACTTGTTGGGTGATTTCGTTATTATGAAATCTAACGGTGCTCCTACATACAATTTCGCAGTTGTAATTGACGATATGTTGATGAAAATTTCTCACATTATTCGTGGAGAAGACCATATTTCAAATACATATAAACAAATATTGATATACGAAGCTTTGGGTGCAGAAGTTCCTCAATTTGGACATTTGGGAATGATTTTGGCTCCTGACAGAAGTAAATTATCAAAACGCCACGGTGCAACCGCAGTGTCAGAATTTGTTGAAAAAGGATATTTAACAGATGCTTTGATAAACTTTGTTGCATTGTTAGGCTGGTCACCGTCTGACGGTGTTGAAATCAAAACAGTTGATGAAATTGCAAAAGATTTCAGAATAAACGAAATTTCATCTTCAAACTCTATTTTTGAATATGATAAATTGAATTGGATGAATAGCCACTATATCAAAATGCTTGATATAGAAGATTTGAAAGAAAGACTTAAACCGTATTTGACTAAATACGATTTAACGGAATTAAGTGATGCTCAATACACAAGAATGGTTGAAGTTACCCGTGAACCCCTTACCCTGTTATCTGATATAACCGATGCGGTTCCTTATTTCTTCGGCGAAGATGTTGAGATTGAGCCGAAAGCACAGGAAGAGATATTGGATACGGAGGTAGCACAAGATGTTTTGGAAGAGTTTGTTAAGCAAGCTCAAGGATGGAAGTTTGACGAAGAAGACTTACACCACGAATTGGAAGTATTTAGAGGACAATATAAAGAGAAAGGAATCAAACCGAAAGTTACGATGTGGGCAATTCGTGCAGCAGTAACAGGCAGAACCTGTGGTGCTGATATGGCTGCTATTCTGGCAATTCTCGGTAAAGAAAGATCTTTAAACAGAGCAAAGAAATGTATTAAGTCTGTAAAGGCTTAATCTGTACAAATATAAATTATCAAAAACGGAATGTATATCTGGTACATTCCGTTTTTTGTTTATATTTATCGGATATTATATTTATGCTAAAATTTTTATAGTGATATCTAACTAAGGAGAGATTATGAAAGCTGTTGTATTTGATGAAGGATTAAAACTTGATAATAATTATCCAAAACCTGTGCCAAAAAAAGGCGAAGCTCTTGTAAGGGTTACGCTGGCAGGTATTTGTAATACTGACTACGAAATTACAAAGGGTTATATGGGCTATAAAGGTATTTTGGGTCATGAAGCCGTAGGTGTAGTTGAAGAGGTTAATGATGAAGACAAATCTTTATTAGGCAAAAGAGTTGTTGCAGAGATTAGTTACGGATGTAAAGAACCTGATTGCCCTTATTGTGCTGAAAAGCTTTATCGTCATTGTCCGGAACGACATACTTTGGGTATTTGGAGAAAAGATGGCGTATTCGCAGAATATTTTACTATGCCGTTGGAAACTTTGTTTGAAGTTCCGGACAATGTTACAGATGAACAGGCAGTATTTGTAGAACCGCTTGCTGCAGCATGTGAAATTACGGAGCAATTACACATTAAACCGTTCGAAAAAGTCATTGTACTCGGGGACGGCAAGTTAGGACTCATTACAGCATTAACTCTTAATGCCCAAAATATTGATGTTACTTTAGTCGGTAAGCATCAAAATAAACTTGATATTGCAAAAGCTCAAGGTGTAGAAACTAAGCTTTTACAGGATTTAAAGGTCGAAAAAATTTATGATGTTGTCGTAGAAGCAACGGGTTCGATTTCAGGTTTTGAAACTGCTCTTGCACTCACTAAGCCTCGTGGAACACTTGTTTTGAAAAGTACTGTTGCTGCTTCAAAAGAATTTAATCTTGCTCCGATAGTAATAGATGAAATTACCGTTCTAGGTTCACGTTGCGGACAATTCGGTGCAGCATTGCGACTTCTTAAATCCGAAAAAGTCGATTTTTCTCCGTTAATTTCAGCCACTTATAATGTTGATGATGCGTTAGAAGGTTTCGAGAAAAATAAGGAAAAAGAAACTTTGAAGGTTTTGTTAAAATTTTAGTAACTAAAAAGGCGGTATTTATTACCGCCTTTAATCTTTATACTCTCAAATATGTTTTTATACGCCTTTACCTCTGCCGTCGTTGCCGACTTCTTGGTTTTGTTCAAATTCAAACTTAGGATTTCCATTTGCATCAAGCTGACATGCATATTCATTACCTGATGCTATCTGTCTTGTTTTTCCGTTAACTGTTTCAGATACACATTTGTATATAGGTTGTCCCTTGCTATCTGTTTTTCCGGTATTTTCATATTTATATGTATATCCTGCTGCGGTTGTTGTCTGGAATTCCTGAGGGAATTTGCTGCCTTGTTGTGCTTGTTTTGTAACTTTTAATTTACCGTTAATATCCTTTGTTTTGCCGCTGTCATCATATATTCTTACGCTTTGATTATCCCAATTTGTTTCTGCTTCTGATGGCGAATCCCCAGGAGCATCGACTTCTTCGTTACTGTTTCCGGCATCCGGTGCCGGAGTACCTTGTGCTATGCTGCCTTTACCTGTTTTACTTGTATTATCACCATCTCCGCCTGCTTGAGTTGCCTGATCTTCAGCTCGTGTCTTAGCTTTTGCATCCTGCGATGCTGTAGCAGGAGAATTTCCGGGATCGTTACCGCCTTCATTTCCTTTTGCGGATGACGATTTTTTGCCAACACCAAACAGGTCTAATACGCCTCCAAGTGCTGACATGCCTACGCCAACCCAGCCGAGTACTTCTCCGAATTTGCTATTTCCGCTGTCTTCATGACAATTATCCATGTTAGCCCAGGCATTACTTGCCCAGCCACGGGCATGCTGCGGGCCGTAATAATTGTTTTGGATAAATATATTTCCTTTAGAACCCATACCATAAGGTCTGTACTCACCGGTATGTATCTGGTTTGTAGTTCCTTTATATAGTCTTGTTGGGTTGTTCCTAGAAATAGGTGCTGTCATGTTAGCCTCGTGTTTTTCTCTCTTATATATAAAGTATATACTTTTTCAATAATTGCCATCATGATTTCATGTTGTTACATTTCTTTACATGTAAAACATGCTTGGCACATGGGTTTTGGGGGTAATGGTTGTAATTATGACCGTGATTTTATATTACTCGTTTTTTCCGCCGACAATTCGCAGGTGTCTTTGAGCCCCTTCTCCGACGCTTTTACTTATAAGATTGTGTTGTTCTACAAGCTCATGCTGAAGTTTACGAATTTGTTGATTTTGTGGTTGCAGTTCAACATTCTCTGCACCTGCGAGAATTTTATTAATTGCATTTTTAGCTTCATCTAATGCCCGTTCGGCTTCGTCGTAGTATCCTTGTAAAGAGCTGGAATTCTCAATATCAAGTGCATCCTTCAAAACTTTTTGTATCTGGGCCATAGAATTTGTTTTTATGTAAAATATTTGCAACCTGTATTCATTTGCGGTACTTAAAATTTTTGCTCCGCCTTTTGCAAAATTTTTGTGTGCAATTACTATATCAGCTTCGTCAAGATTTCTTGTTATTTCTGCATTCAGGTCTAATCTTTCTATAACTTTTTCAACAATTGTTCTTGATACGGCATACAGATATATTTTTTTGTAAGCCTTAGCTTCTTCAACATATTTTTGGCGTGAAAAACTAAATTTCAGACTGTCAGACGGGTTAATTTTTTCTTCCAAAGCCTGAATTTGCTCGGAAATAGTTGGTTGTGCCTTTGGAACTTCAGTTGGTACTTCTTCTTTTACAGTATTGTCGACTTTTCTGATTTCAGGTCGGATAGGCCAACCTCTAAGAATATAGTCTACCGCTTCTGATGTATCTTTGTACACAGCAAGAGTATTTCTGTCAAGAATTTCTATGACAATATCAAATGTCGGTTGTTTTTCTCTTTCCAGTACTGTTTTTTGAGAAGAGCGGCGTCTGGCTTCATCATCACCTAATGTTACAGACTGAATTCCACCGACTAAATCCGATAGTGTAGGGTTTTTAATCAGACTTTCCAAAGAATTTCCGTGAGCAGTTGCGATAAGCATAACACCACGTTCAGCAATCGTTCTTGCTGCTTGAGCTTCTTCTTCCGTACCTATTTCGTCTACAACAATGACTTCAGGAGTGTGATTTTCAACAGCTTCAATCATTATGTCTTTCTGAAATTGCGGTTGCGAAACCTGCATTCTTCTTGCATGTCCTATTGCCGGATGAGGGGTATCGCCATCTCCTGCAATTTCATTTGAAGTATCTACAACAACAACCCTTTTTCCAAGTTCATCAGCCACGAGTCTTGAAATTTCTCTGAGTTTTGTTGTTTTCCCAACCCCCGGACGTCCAAGGAAAAGTATGCTTTTCCCCATCATACAAAAATCTTTTATACATGCAATTGTTCCGGTTACTACACGTCCGATTCTGCATGTAAGACCAACAATTTTACCCTGACGATTTCTTATCGCACTTATTCTGTGTAAAGTCCCCGGAATACCTGAGCGATTATCTGATGTAAAATTTTGAATTCTGTCAGTTACGAATTTTATATCGTCATAATTGACTATATCTGTTCCCAGATACTCAATCTTTCCGCCGGCATGCCTAATTTCAGGTGCTCTTCCTATATCCAAAACAATTTCAATAACATCATCCATTTGTTCATAGGAAACATGTCGTTTTACCTTGTCAGGTACGACCTCCATTAATCTGTCAAGATCGTTTTGAAATTGTAAGTTGCTCATTTCCTTCAGCCTTTCTCTGTTTTGTGTCTTTCGACTAACAAAACAATAACCGGCAATCTCGTATGTATATTAACTATCTCCATGTACATTATACCACTTTTTGAAATTTTTTCCTTTTATTTACATATTACAAATGTAGTAATTTTACAAAACTTAATATTGTTATATACCTTAAAAGTGTTGATATAACACGATATCGAGGATGTATTGTTTTTATAGGTTTAATTATATGTGCTAATTTGGGTATAAATTTTCTGTATTTTTGTACTGATATTTCTTAATATTTTTATGAACTAACAAATATTCCGAAAATTTCATATATTTAAACTAGATTTTTTTATAAAAAATGTTATATAATATATAGAGACGTATTCGATTATAAAAAAGAATAGAAGGGTATTAAAAATGAGTAGAAAAAAAGCTATTATACTTTCTGTGTTAGCTGTATTAACAACTTATGGAGTTGCAGGAGCTTTTCCTACATACGATTTGTATGATGATATACACAGAAGTGAGATAAAAAAACAAAAGGAGCAGGAACAGCAGCAACAGGCTCCTGCAGAAACGCCTCAAACTGAGGAAAACAAGGCTCCGGAAGTAGTAATTCCGAAGACAGCAAAAGATTTTTACTCATTTGTTCCAATGAAGGATTTGTATGTCAAAACGATTGACAGCAAAATATATTATGACAATCCTACAATAAAGAGTGCAATTGCTCGTTACAGACAGGGTAATTATACCGGTTCATTGCAGGAATTATACGCATATATTAAAAAACATCCTAATGATGCTTATGCGTATTATTGTATGGCATTGGCTTATACAAGGCTAGGTCAGGTTACGGCAGCGAAGAATTGTTACCAGAAGGTTATCAATTGTAATGCTCAGGGTAAATTATTTGAATTAGCGTTGAAGGGAAGAGATTGTTTGACAGGCGGTATATACTGTAAGACTCCGGTTAATCCGCTTCCAAAAACACCTTCTGCAGAAGAAATTATGAAGAATATGGATCCGTTGGATCAGTTTATTACTGCTCCATACTCCGGTCATGGTTTCTCTCCTGAATTAGAAAAAGAATATCAGCAAAAGCAGTTAGATACTCTTCAAAAGACAATAAACAGAAAAGAAAATCTTAATCAGGATGATATTCAGGATATGAAGCAGATACAAAATGAACATAAGTCAGAAATTCCTATGTTTGAAAAAATTGCAATGTCTGCAAGTATATCTTCTGAACCTACAAATGAAGAGGTACTTGATGCAATAGATGTTTTAAAAAGATCAGGCTTAAATATTACAACAAGTACTCAGCCTCAGACTAAAGTTGAAACATCTGATGTTGCAGCAACGAAATCTCCGGCTGTAAATCCTGCAAGCTATATTAATCCTGAATACGAAACAATTAACATGATGATGGGTAACAATAATAATAACAATGACCCTATGATGTCTATGCTTCCGTACATGTTAAGCAATAATGAAAACGGAAAGAATGTTGATCCGCAGGTTATTCAGGCAGTCATGATGAATTCTATGATGAATAGCTTAAGCAGTATGAATTCTACAGATAATAAATAATTTATGGATTTAGAATATATAAAAGCAAGAGAAGAATTGTTGACAGCAGGAAATCCTGCCTGTCAACAATTTTTTGCTGATAATGGTTATTTACTCGAAAGTGCTTATGCAGAATTGTTTTTGGGTTCTTGTGAAAAGTCAAAAAAAATGTTTTTAAATATAATAGATTTTGATGTCAGGGCTCATTGGGGAGCATTTTTTGCTTCAATGTGCAGCGGCAGGATAGAAGGTTATCCTACATATATGGAGTTAAGGAATTTCTTTGAAATAGATTTTCAGGTTTTGTTCAATTATTATTTGGGTAATTACGTTGAAAATATATGTAAATATGATGAATGGTTGTTTTCTATTAATCCCGAGATATACAAGTATATCGGCAGAGTTTTTTTAAAAAATAATTATGATAATTTTGGAATTGTTTTTCTGAAAAAAGGGAAAGATAAATTTTTTAATGATCCTGAATTACATTATTTGCTTGCAGAATATTATTTTAACACCAAAGATTATGTATTGGCTCAGGAATATGTAGACAGCTGTCTGCGAATTTTGCCTGAGTATTATCCGGCAGTGAGGATGCACCAAAAATTGAATACTGATTGTTTATCTTAAATTTTTATGGTAGGCTGATTTATAATTAGTAACCCCAAAGGAGACAATAAATATGATTATAATTATGGAAACCGGTGCCAGAAGCGAGCAAACCAAGAGAGTCATTGACTTTTTGGAAAATAACGGTTTTAAAGTCAGATATAATATCGGTGAAGTTCATACGGTAATTGATGCATTGGGTGATAAAACCACTATTACTCCCGGCAGAATTGCGGCATTTGATGGCGTAAAAGAGGTCAAACTGATAAGAGAACCTTTCAGGCTTGCATCGAGAGACAGAAAAGCAGAAGATACCGTTATAGAATTCAGTAACGGTGTTAAAGTCGGCGGTAACAATAAGCCTGTTGTAATAGCAGGACCTTGTTCCGTAGAAGATAATTATGACGCACTTTTAGAAGTCGCTAATGCTGTCAAGGAAATGGGAGGACAGTTCCTTAGAGGCGGTGCTTTTAAGCCGAGAACCTCTCCTTACGACTTTCAGGGGTACGAAGAAAAGGCTTTAAAATATTTAAAAAATGCAAGTGAGGCAACCGGACTTTTGACTGTCAGCGAAATTATGGATGCTACAGAATTACCTTTAATGATGGATTATATTGATGTGCTGCAAATTGGTGCGAGAAATATGCAAAACTTCAAGTTGTTAAAGGCAGTAGGTAAGTGTAACAAGCCTGTAATTCTTAAAAGAGGGCTTGCGAGTACAATAAGAGAATTTTTATTGGCTGCAGAACATATCATGTACAACGGAAATAGTCAGGTCATACTTTGTGAAAGAGGGATAAGAAGTTTTGATAGTGATTTTACAAGAAATGTAATGGATATAGCTTCTATTCCCGTAATCAGGAAATATTCTCATTTGCCGATTATAGTTGATCCGAGTCACGGTACCGGTCAAAGATATTTAATTGAACCTATGGCAAAGGCAGGTTTGGTGGTTGGTGCTTCAGGTGTAATGATAGAAGTACACAATGATCCAGAAAATGCACTGTCTGACGGAAAGCAAAGCTTACCTATTCCAATGTTCAAGGATGTAATGGGCAGGTTAAACAAGTTTATAAATCATATAAACGAAGCATAGTAACAAAAAACTCAGGATTTATTCCTGAGTTTTTGCTATATGATAATTTTATCTGTGTGTAATATTATCCGTTAAGACGAAGACAAGCTCCTGCTTTGTCGTAGTCTGCAAAACCGTTATCAAATTGTGTTTTAATTTTGTTTCTTAAAACATTATTTTTCAAATATACAATTGTTGCATCTATATTCGCATTAACGTTATCCATATAGGCATTCCCTGTATTGTGTTTTTGTCTTGCAACAACCGCATTTAGAGTAGATTTCAAAAAATTTGCAATATCTTTTACACCGGTTTCCATCATCAAGTAACCCAGTACATCTTTTCCTACATACTGAGTTGTGTGTGATATGCCTTCTTTTCTTTCCAAATCGAATTTGTAAACTCCACCATCTTCCCACATGTGCAGGGTAAGGTTGTTATCTTTTGTCATTTTCCGGAATTCTTTACAAGCTCTGTCAAATGTCTTGTTGCCCAATCCTTCTGCCAGTTGTGTTCTTGCTGTAAAATTCGTATTGAATTGGGTATTGTTGCTAATTGTATTCATAATTTCTCCTTTGTCTGTATGTATAAATTTCGTAAATATAAAATTTTGCTAATGTAATATTTTTTGTAAATAAATTTTAAATTTTTAAATAAAAATATCATACGAATTATATATTGACTGAAAAAATTTCCCGTGTTAGACTTTCATTATAATAAGTATATAATTATATAATTTCCTAGGAGTGCATTAAGTATGAAGAAATTTTTAATAGGTATTATGGCAATTATGGCGTTCACTGCAAGCCAAGCAATTGCTAAGAATATTCCGGTCACGGCAATCACACCTTTTAGCAGCGGTAATCCTCCGGCTGAAATTGCTTTAAGGATTAACAGTAATATTCAGGTAACGGATGATGTTGTTCTGTTTGAAGGTTATACGGTTAAGGGCAAACTGGTTTTGCAAAACGGACAGTTAGCTTTTGTTCCTTACAGTTTTATTAACGTACATAATGAAGAAGGCCAATTTGTTGCGCAAAATGTTTTAATCCATTCCTTTGATAAGAATTATAATTCTGCATATAATTATTTGTTCCCAATAATTCACCATATCCATTAGCCATATAGACCTCTTTTTCATAAAACCCCATAGTATTATCATAAATCAGTATTTTATTTGATGAAATACTATATTCTCCGATCATTCTTAAATGATCTTCTATTTTACGAAAAAAATAGAGAGAAGAATTATTATGGAGAAACAGGTCTTTTGTACTTTTAACTACACCATCATCAATAAAAGAAACATTATTCCCATTTATTATATAAATATTGAATAAC
>JAJJKW010001822.1:0-28644 GCA_023805745.1 Isotricha sp. YL-2021b | reverse complement strand
AAAAAAGAAAATAAACAATTTATTTATATAAACAAGAATCTTAATAAATATATTTTTAATTAATTTATAAGAAAATATATAAATAATAATTATAACTGAGTATGAGAAAAGGAAAAAAAGAAGATTTATGATTTCAATGTTGGAATATAATATGATGAATTATTCTTATATTTTATATATTTTATTTAATGTGAATTAGTTGAATATAAATGGAGAATTTAAAAAATAATAAAAGACAATATATTTAAATTTAAATATAACTGAATAATAAACATATTTATTATTTCTTCATGAAAATAGTTTTAAGATAATAATCAATCCTTTACAATTAAACCATTAAAATTAATTTATAGAAAATAAAATAAATTAATGTATAAATAATTATATTATTTATGTAATTATTTATATCAATGATACATGGAATATTAAAAAATATTTATAATTAAATTAAAAAAATAAATAAATTATTATTTTTTTCATAATATAAATCTTATTTAAAAAATGAATCACATATTAATTCTTTTTCTCATCTTAATTAGCATTAATTTATCAAATTTAGAAAAAATAGGTATAGAAAGAAATAAAAAAATTGAAAGAACAATTGAAAATAGGGAAACAAGCTTTGAAATAGAATCTACATCATCAAATAAATATATTATTTTTAAAACAAAAAATGAAGATTTAAATAATAAAATTTCAATATTTGTAGATATTGAAAAACCTTCAATATCTTTACAAGAAAATAATTATACTTATGCAGGAAATTTATATAAAAATAATATTCTTGTAATAGATAAAAGTTATTATCTTACAAATAAATTTTATGTTCTACTTTATTGTGATTTAAACCCTTGTAAAGGTAAATTTTCTATTGAAAATTCGGAAACAATAAAATTAGGATTAAATGAACATATTGAATATTTATTAAAAGATTCTAAAATATTACAACTTGAAATTAATTCAAATAATTTTAATGGAGAAAATAAACAAATTCAATTTACTGTTATTGGAAGTGAATATGATAAACTAAATATAAAAATTAAAGATTCTAAAGGAATTGAAATTTCAAATGAACAAAATTTATTTAAAAACTTATTAAATATAGGTGATATTTCTTTTATTTTTAATGGAAATGTTGATACTAAATATTTTATTGAAATAAGTTCATTTAGTTCAAATCAAAATTTTATTCGCTTCATTTCAAGAATTTCATCTAATGAAAAATATACAATAGGAAATCCTCCTCTTTATATTATTAATAAAGATTCATCAAATAAAAATTGTTTTGAAATAATTGGAACTGAAAGTGGAAAAAAATATCAAATAAGAGTTTCTACAATTAATGATTTAAATATAATTTATTCGAAAAATCAAAAAGCTGAAAAAATGAAAGGAAATGTTTTTGATATTACTTATGAAGATATTAAATCTAATCAAATTTGTTTTGAAAATGTAAATTCAGATAATAATTTATTATTTTACTTTCAAATAATAGAAAAAAATAAAAATAATATAATTGAGCCATTAAATAAAAATTATAAATTTATTGAAAATTTATCATATAATGAAACAGAATATTATAGATTTTCTAAAAATAATTTAAATTCTGATAATATAAGAGGATATATACATAATATAGAAGGTGAACTGAAAATTTTTGAAGGAATTTGTAAAACTTTTCCATATTGTTTACCTTATTTTTATGATAATAATATTGAAAATATAAAAAATTATAATCAATTAATTTATATGTTTGGTTCTTATTATCCAGTTATTAAAAGAGAAAATAAATATAATGAAGGTTCTTCCAGTCAATATATTAATTTAATTACATGTTTATCTCAAAATTGTAAATTTATTATAGAATATGTTGAAAATAAAATACCAGAAGATATTCAATCATCTAGTAAATTTATTAGAAGTGGAGAAAATGAAAAAATTAGTTTTGAAATATCAGAAATGAATAATTACAATATTTTAGAAGTTAATTTAAATATTTTTTCAGGTGATATTCATATGACAATTCATAATGTTCTTCCATCTTTATTAATTGATTCATATATATATGATAATAATAAAATTTATTTAATAACAACTAAATTAAATAATCTTAAAAATCTAGTTTTTAATATTGAATTAGTTGCAAAAACAAATTCTTTTTATTCTCTTACATATAATTTAATAAATAAAGGAAGTGATATAAATATAAAAGAAAATAGTTTAATATTGCAATTTTTAGAAGTTTTAAATGAAAAAAATTATCTTTTAGAACATAATATTAAAAGAAAAGAATCTAAATTTTATATTGCAAATATAATTCCTTTAAATTGTGAAATTGAAGTTTATTTCAATTCAAATTCTATACAATCAAATCAAAATGGAGATTTTATTTATATAATAGAAAAAAATGATTCTAATTATAATTCACAAAAACTTCCTTTTAAAATTAAAAAAAAATCAAAAGAAAAAATATGTTATTTCTATATTGGAGGTTCAGAAATAAGTGAAACAATTGCAATACCTTTAAAAGAGCAAATATTATATCCAATAATATTTTCAAAAAATTCAATTCAACAAAAATTACAAATACCTTTTAGTTATGTTCCTGGAGGAATGTTTATAAAAATTAATATGATTATTGAATCTATATTATATATTAATATTGAAATAAACGGAAAAAAAATAAAAGAAAAACAAATGGTTGATTTGTCTGGAATGGTTGAAATTTATGAAAAAGATTTATTTTTTTGTAATGAAATTATTGGATGTATTATATCTCTCACAATTATTTCTGAAAATAAAAATTTCAATGAAAAACAAATTCCTATTGAAATTTCATTTAAATCAAGTAGTAAAAATCCTTTTATGATAAAAAAAGAAATGTTTAAAAGTAATATTATTAATCAAAAAGATAATATTTATTATGGAATTCCAATTAATGAAAATGAAGAAGGAGAAATTATTTTAGATTTTAAAAGAGGAAATGGAATAATGTATGGAAAATTATATATAATTAATAAAGATAAAAATGAAAAAAAATCTTGGATTGAATTAATTTCTCTTCCTGAAAAAAATGAGGAAGGTTTATTGTATGATGAAATAAATAGAATTTTAAGATATGGTAAAACATTAACTAAAAATTGTATAAATGATTGTATTTTATTTGTAGGAGTAAAATCAACAGATAAATATAATGAAATAATTCAAGATTTATTATTTTATGAAATTAATATTTTTGTAAGAACTTTTAAAGGAAATCCTATATTAATTCCACCAAATAAATTTGTAATGGGAGTTTTAACTAAAACTAATGATTCTTATTATGATTCTTTTTCTTTTTTTTATGATAATAATTTAATTGAAGAAATTGAAATTGAATTTCAAAGTTTATCTTGTGATATGTTAATAAATGATAATAAAGAAAAACCTAAATTTAATTCTCATTCTTTTGAAATTAATGGAGGTATAAAAGAACAAATTATTTCAATTAATCAAGAAACAGTAACTTTAAAAAACAAAAAAGTTAATTTTTCAAATGGTATTTTTACTTTTTCAATAGGAACTTCATTTTTTGATTTTATAGAAGAAAATAATGGAAAAAATAAATTATCACAATATATGTTTAGAATAAGACCAATATATAAAAATAAACCAAAAATAATTATAATTGATTCAAATAAACAAACTTTATGTAAAATAGAAGAAAATGGATATTGTAATTATTTAATTCCATTATTTAATTATGATGAAATAAGTCCATTAATTGTTTTTGCCAAACCATTAATTCCAGTTGATCTTAAATTATATTATAAATTTATTCCAAATAATATTTATGAATCATGTAATGAAAGAAAGTGTTATGAAAAATATTTACCTAGAGAACAATCATATCAAATTAAATTACAAGATAATTTCATTTATATTGAAAAACTCAATTCTTCAGATTATCTTTTAATATCTATTTATTCTCCTATTTCAACTTTTATTAT
Organism: Isotricha sp. YL-2021b; assembly: GCA_023805745.1. Classification (NCBI taxonomy): domain Eukaryota; phylum Ciliophora; class Litostomatea; order Vestibuliferida; family Isotrichidae; genus Isotricha; species Isotricha sp. YL-2021b. The sequence continues at coordinate 24,655 of JAJJKW010001822.1, read as the reverse complement.
TTTAAGTATAAATAATTATTCCACTCAAAGAAGAATTAATCCTTTTAGTATATTATATTTAATGTCTAATGAAAATTCATTAATTGAAGTAAATAATAAATATAATTATGATTTAAGAATTATAGGAAATAAAGATGAAGGTCAAATTGGTTTTGAAAATGAAACTTTTTATAATATTAATCCTTCAATATCATTTTTAATTGATACAAAATATAAAGAAAAAAATTTAATAATTGAAAATAAAGATAAAGAAGAAAATGTTTTTTTATGTGCATTCACTTTTAATTTAAGAAATAAAAATAAAAATTTTCATGAAATTGAATTAGGAACTCATATTAAAACAATTTTTCATAATGATTTTCCTTATGAATATTATACTGAAATTGTTGAAAAAAATGAATATACAATTAATTTTAATATAAATAGTTTAAAATCAAATCAAAAAAATTCTAAAAATAATGATTTTATAGTAAATTCATATTTAATTGATACTAATACTTTATTAAAATTAAAATTAGGTGAAAAAGTAAATTTAGAAGATAGAAAAATAAATGGAATTTTTGATCAAAATACATATTTAGGTAAAGTTTTAATTACTGAAAATATTTTTGATAAATTCCCAAAATCACAATTTATTTATACATTAATTGATAAATCGGAAAATAATAAAGAAAAATTTGAAAGAGTTGATACTTTTTTTTTTATTTCATCAAATAAAAATTATCATATTATTTCACCTAGTCAAAATTATTTAACAGGAAATTTAATAGCAAAATCAAATAGAAAATCTTATTATAGATTAAAAAAAAGTTTAAAAACAGATGAATTAATGTATCTTGAAATTGCAATTAATAATCCAAAAGTAGTAAAATATTCTTTATTAAAATATCCTCCAACAAATAATTATCAAAAACATGAAATTGAATTTGAAGAAATTTCAACTTTAGGAAAAATATATTTAAAAATTTTTATTAAAGATTATGATTCAATTACTCTTTGTTTTTATCCTAAAGAAGAAAGGAATAAAGAAACAATAAATAATGAATATGTTTTTAGATATATAACAGGAAATAAAAATTTAGAAAATTCAATATATAAAATGGACAATGATAAAATAGAAATTATTAATAAAGATGAAAAAAATAAACAATTAGTATTATCAATTCCAAAAATTAAAAATAGAAAAACAAATAAATATCCAAATACTTTATATTCAATTAGAACAATTGATTATAATGATAATTTATCTAATATGTATCAAAGTTTTGGTTTAATTAGTAATAAAATTACTAAATCAGAAGAAATTGAATCAAATGATAATAATGATAAAATTCAAGTTACTTTTACTTTAACAAATCTTGAATCTATTATAATTATAGTTGGAGAAGTATTAGAAAATAATGAATTATTTTCTTATCAAACTTTAAATAATCCATTTAAAAAAAATGAAGAAAAAAATCAAGAAAAAAAAGAAGATAAAAAGGATGAAAAAAAAAATACTAATTCCAAAGAAAATGAATATGATATAAATAAAATTATTGCTATTATTCTTATAATAATTATTATAATTATTTGTGTAATAATAGTAATTGTCTATTTGAAAATGAGAAAGAATAAAAAACTTTTATTAAATCAAATTCGAATTTTATCAATGAGGATGAGTGGAACAGATGAAAAAGAAGAAAATCTTATTTCTGATGATCTGATTGATGTTTTACAATAAATTGTTTGATTTTTTAATAACTTTTATTTATTAATTTAATTAAAAAAAATTTTAATGATTAAGATTAATCTAATACAAAAATTATTTAATTTTTGAATAATAAAAAAATTGATGAAAATCCAAAAAAAATAAAAATTAATTTTTAATAAAATAAAAAAAAATAAATAATTTCCAACCTATAAAACAATAAATTAAAATATCCCATATAAATTAATTTTTATGGAAAAAAAACACAATAATATTTAATAAAAAATAAGGAAAATTTTTCAAAAAAACATATTTTGAAAAAATTCCTTTATATATTTTATTTTTAGGAGTTTGAGGAATAGAAATATTATTAATATTATCAATCTTTATTTTAGGATTTGAACTTTTTGATCTTTCTGTTTTAGGATTTTGTTTTAAATATGGTAAAATTAGATTATTTCTTTTATTTTTATTTGAATTTTTTTTATCTATTTCTTTTAATAATTTTGATTTATTTGATTCTACTTTTTCAATTATTTGATCTTCTGTTCCTTCTAAATCACTTTTAATTATGTTTAACCAAAAATTTATTTTTGATAATGTTGTTTCATCTGAATTTTCTTTAATAATTGATTCATATAATTTTAATAAAATTTCTTTTTCTTTTAAAATATTTTCTAAATTTTTTTTATTTGAATCTATTTTTATGGAAAATTCATCTTTTTTATTTGATAAAATTTCAATTTCCTCTGTAAATGATTTTAATTTTCTAGAATATTTTTTTGAATCTTTTAAAATATTTATTTTTTTTTGATTTTCAAAATTATTTTTTCTTAAAACTTTTAATTGATAATTTATTTTTGCATTTTCTCTTCTTAGATTATTTATTTCGTTATCAACGTTTTTAAAGTTTTCTTTATTAAATAAATTTATCATTTTTTTATTAATTTTTTCATATTGTATTTTATAATTATTTTTTATTTTCTTTGAAAGTTCTAAATCTCTTTTTCTTATATCTAAAATTTTTTCCAATTTTTCAATTATATCAGAATCCGTTTTATTTAAAATTCCAGAATTATTTTGGATTATTTGATTTAAATTTTCAACTATTAACTTTAGACTATTTCTTGCTTCTTCTTTTTTTTCATTAATTTCAATTAAATCTTTATTTCTTTTAACTGTCATTTCTTTTAATTCTTTTTTTGATAATTTTGAAAATTTATTGTATAAATTTTTAATTTCTTTTTTATCTTTGGAAATTTTAAAATTTTTATATTCCAGATTATTATTAGTTTCCATTAATTTATTATTTTTTTTCTTTTATTTATAAAAATTATTTTTATTTTCAAAATTTAAAAATTTTTTTAATAATTTATTATTTTCAATATATAAAATAAATTAATCAATCATATTATTATTTAGAATTAAAGTTGTAAATTTTTTAAAAATCATTTTATTTTATCTTTTAACTATAAATGTAATAAAAACATAATAGCTCTATTCATATAATATCATTAAATTATAAAATTTCTCCAAAAAAAGATATTATTCCTTCTTTATTATTATATCATTAAATTGTTTCAGTTTTATTTATTTTTCATAAATATTAATTAAATTTCTAATTATTTAATAATCAATACCTTTAATTAATAATTTGTCATAATAATTATTTTATAAATTGGATATCGCAAATAAAAAAATACAAAAAATTTATGGAAAATAATTAAATATTTATTTTTTTTCATTATTAATTTTTCCATTCATTCATTCTAAATTATAGTAGAGATTCATTAAAATTTTGTATTTTTTTTATCATTTAAAATTAAATATTATTAATTAATATATTTTGCTCTAAATAAATCTTTTAAATTTATTTCTTTTATTTTATTTCACAAAAAGTTTTTTTCATTTTTTTCAATTTTACTTATTTTTTTATATTAAATATTTTTATCTGGTATAATATTAATAATTGAACTATTATCTTTATTTTCCGATTTATTTAAATGAAAAATGTAATTTAAAATATATGAATTTCCGTCGTTATTTTTTTTTAATTAATATTAAAAATAGAATATTAATAAATGATTTTATATATTTTGAAAAAATAACAGTTTTATAAAAATGTCAGATATAAATGATGAAAATAATGTAGTTGATAATAAAGAAGAAAATGAAGAAATAGAAAGAGAAGAAAATAATGAAAAAGATGAATCTCAAAGTGAACAACAAATTCATAATCAAATTGAATTAAATAGATCTCAGAATAAAGAAAATGAAGAAAGAGAAAAAGGAGAAAATTCCGAAAGTGAAAAACACAAAAAATTTAATTCAGAAGAATATAATTCAAATATAATAGATAATGAAGAAAATAATAAAAATGAAGGAAATGAAGAAATTAATAAAGAAAATGAAGAAGAAGAAAATAATTATAATGAAAATGAAGTTTCAAATAAAAATGAAGCTCAAATTGATAATGAAAATATTGAAAAAGAAGAAGATGATAATAAAGATAAAGAACCACAAAAATTTAGTGAAAGTGAAAATGATGATAATGATGAAAAAATGGAATTAATTTCTGATAGAGGTAATGATAAAGAAGATGAAAATAATGAAAAAAATGAAGATGAAAATTATGAAAAAAATGAAGATGAAAATAATGAAAAAAATGAAGATGAAAATTATGAAAAAAATGAAGAAGAAAATAATGAAAAAAATGAAGAGGAAAATTATGAAAAAAATGAAGAGGAAAATTATGAAAAAAATGAAGAAGAAAATAATGAAAAAAATGAAGAAGAAAATAATGAAAAAAATGAAGAAGAAAATAATGAAAAAAATGAAGAGGAAAATTATGAAGTAGAAAAAAAAAGTGAACAATTAGTAGAAGAATATCATAGTATTAATAATGAAGAAGAAAATAAAGAGAATTTAGATAATCAAGATGTTCAAATAGAAAAAGAAGAAGAAGAATTAAAAAAAGAGGAAGAACAAAAAGAAGAAGAAGAACAAAAAGAAGAAACAAAAGAAGAAGAAAAAAAAGAAGAAGAACAAAAAGAGGAAGAAGAAAAACCCAAAAAAAAGAAAGGAAAAAAGAAGAAAAAAAAAGAAGAAGAAGAAGAATTAGAAGAAGAAAAGAGAAAAAAAGAAGAATTAGAAAAGAAAAAAAAGAAAAAAAAACAAAATAAACCAAAAAAAATAATAACAATATTAGATTTTGAATCAGATCCAACTCCAAAAAATAAAATAACATCTCCAAGAAGTTTACAAGCAATAACTCAAGGAGGATATACAATAGAAGAATTATATTATACTGAATTTGAAGATTTTAAACAATTACATCCAGAATTAATTCCACTATCAGAACAAATAAAACAAAAAAGATATATTTTTTATGAAAATCAAAGAAAAGAAAAATTAGATAAAATTAAAGAAATATATAATTTAATTTTAGAAGAAGAAAAAGAAAGAACAGAAAATGAAGAAAATAATATTAATAATAATGAAGATGATATAGAATTAGAAAGTACTGCTCTTAAAAATGATTTAAAATCTTTTGAAAGATTAAAAGCTAAAAATGAAATGGATATAATTAATATGGTTCAATATGAAATTGAAAGACAAATGATGCAAAAAGATGCTCAAGATAAATTAAATGAACAAAATTTAAAAATTCAACAATATCAAAATGAATTAAAATTAAAAAGAGAAAGAGAAAATACTAAAAAAATAGAAAAAGAAAGATTAAAAAAAGAAAAAGAAGAAAAAGCTTATAAAACACAATTAGAAAAAGAAAAACAAGATAAAATTAAAAAAGAAGAAGAAATGAAATTAGAATCTGAAAAAGAGAAAAAAAAACAAAAGGAAATAGAAAGAAAAAAAGCTGAAGAAGAAACTAGAAAAAAAGAATTTCAAGATAAAATTGATAAAAATTTAGAAGAAGAAAAAAGGAAACAAAGAAAAAGACAAAAACAATTAGAAGAAAGAGAAAGAAAAAGACAAGAATTATTTAATAAACAAAAAGAAGAAAAAAAACAAGAAAATTTAAGAAAAGCAATTGAACAAGAAGAAAAAAAAGAAACTATAAGAAGAAATTTAGAAGAAACTACTAAAGAAATGAAAAAAAGATATGAAGAAAAACAAGCAAAAAATGAAGAAAGAAAAAAAATATTAGATGAACAAAAATTAAAAGAATTTGAAGAACAAAAAAATAAATCAAAACAAAAAGAAATTGAGATTCAAGAAGTTTTAAAAAAAAATGAACAAATTCAAAAAAAAAAAGTTGATGATTATAATAAAAAACAAAAAAAAATTGAAAAAAAAAATGAAGAAAAAAAAATAGAAGAAGAAAAAATAAAAACAATTCAAATGAGAAAAAATTTAGAAAAAGAAAATCATATTAAAGAAACTTTATTAAAAAGTGAAAAAATTGATAATCAAAGAAGAAAAAATATTTTAGTAAAATTAAAACAAAGAGAAAAAAAAATAGATAATTTAAAAAAAAAACAATTTCAAGAAAATGAAGATTTAACAGAAGAAAAAACTGAATATAGAATTGTTAAAGAAAATAAAATTAAAACTATTGAAAAAATGCAAGAAAATGAAAGAGAAAATTTAAGAATGAAATTAATTGAAAAAGATAGAAAATTACAAGAGTTTAAACTAAAAAAATTAGAATTAGCTGAAAAGAAAAAAAAAATGCAAAGTGAAATGGATAGAAAAAAACAAGAATATACACAAGAAATGGAGAAATTATTTAATAGACAAATTGATGATAAAACTTTTAAAAAATTAAAACAAATGTTTCCTGAAAATAAAAAAATTGATGAATTAATTGAAAAAATGAATAATTCGAATAAAACTCAAACAAGATTTAGAAGTACTAATAAAAGTGGAAATTTTTCAAATAGAAGAAAAATAAAAAATAATCGTTCTTATATTGTAAGTAAAAATAAATCTCAAAATAAAAATAAAGATATTGAATATTTAGAACCTGAAGAAACGTATGAAAAAGATAATCCAAAATTAAAAGGAGATGATAATAATGAAAATAATAATAATGAAATTAATAATGAAAATAATGAAGATAATAATAATGAAATTAATAATGAAAATAATGAAAATAATAATAATGAAATTAATAATAATGAAATTAATGAAAATAATAATAATGAAATTAATGAAAATAATAATAATGAAAATGACAATTCTCAAACTAATAATGAAAAATATTTTACACATACTCAATTAGATGAAGAAGAAATGAAAAATATTGAAAAAAAAGTTAATGAATATAGATTAGAATTGAATACAGAGTTAAGGGATATAATAACTAAAGAAAAAGAAAAAGAAAAAAAAAGAACTGAGTTGCTAAAACAATTACAAAGTAGAACAGAAAAAAGAAATATGGAAAAACAATTTGGTAGAGAAAGAGCAAAAGCGACTCAAAAATTAAGAGAAAAAAATGATGAAATTCAAAGAAAAATAGAAGATTATAGAAACAATTTGATAAAAAAAGAAGTAAAAAAAAAAGAAATCAAAAATAAATGATATTTAATTTTATTATTTTATTAATCAAGGTTAAATAATTATTTTTAAAATTTTTTTTATAAAATAATTAAATGAACTTAAATTCAGTGAATCAAGCATTTACTAATTATTTAAAAGAATTTGTAATATATTTTATAATTTAATTAGGGAATATTAGAAAATAAATCAGAAATTTTTGAAAAAAATATTTCAGATAAAAAAATGGTTAAAACTTTATACCAATATTTAACTTCTTTAAAAAAAAATTTAAAATTTAAAGATATAAGTGATAGACTTTTTGATAAATATATTGATTATGATGATAAAAAAGTTCTGAGAATAATCAGAAAAATTTTAATTATATATTCTAGAAGTCATAAAAATTTAGTATTAAAATATTTTTATAAATGGAAAAAGAATTTATATGTATATCCCATTAATAATGAAAACAATAATTCAAAAATCGAACAACAAATTTCTTTTAGTATTTTTGAAAAAATTCCTTTAAAAAGAAAAATAATGTATTATAAAAAAATTCCTTATATTTCAAGGAAAAATAAAATATTGTTAAATTCTAAAAAAAAAGAATCAGTTAAAAATAATATAAAAATGTTAAATAAAAGTGAAAGCATAATAAGAAAACCAATAATTTCAAAAAAAGAACAAGAAAATCTATTTAAGTCTTTATATGATGATAATGAAAAAAGAAAAGAAAAATTAGAAAAAATGAGTAAAGAAAAAGAGGAGAAATTTAATTCAATTTATACTTTTATTCCAAATGTAATTCATAATAAATTTAATGAAATTTATCTTAGAAATATAAAACAATCAAATAGTAACAATAATATTAAAACAAAAAATAATAGTTTTATTGATAGATTAAACAATTATGAAAAAATAAAATGTAATAATTTAACAAGAATAAAAAAAGAAATTGAAGATTCAATCCCACTTCCAAAACCAATTAAATTAAATACAAAAAAATTAAAATTAGTGTTAAATTCTCAAAAATATTTAAGAGAAAAAAAAAAAAGATTAGAAAAATTAAAAGAAAATATTTCAAATGAAAAAGGGATGACATTTAAGCCAAAATTAAATGAACAAATAAATTCTAAAATAGAATCAGATTTTATTGAAAGGAATGAAAATTTTTTAAAAATAAAAGAAATTAAAATGAATACAATTGAAGAAGATTTAGAATGTACTTTTTCCCCAAAAATTAATGAAAATTCAACAATTAATCAAAGTTATATTAATTCAGATGTTAGTGAAAGATTATATGATTATAAAAATATATATGAAAACAATTTAAAAGAAAAAAAATTAAAATATGAAAAAAATTATCCTTTCAAACCAGAAATATCGAAAAATACAAATAAAATTTTAGAAAATAAACAAAAAAATTTAAATGAAATAAAATTACATTATCAAATGAATCATGAAAATATTATTAATGAAAATAATAATGAAAATTATTTGGAAGATGACAATCTCAAAGAAAATATAATATTAAATGAAATTGATGAAAAGAAATTATTTGAATTAGAAGAATCTGTGAAAAAAATTAATGAATTACCTGATGAAAATATTATTTCAATTCAACCTTCATCTAATATAAATAAAATAAATATTTCCTCTTCTTTAAATATAGTAGAGAAAAGTGAATTTGAGCCTAAAGAACATTTATTAAATTTAGATTTTGATAATTCCAAAAAAAATAATTATGATAATAGTAAAAATATGCAATTGATTATGAATAATTCAAAAGAAAAAATATTTGATTCAGCCCAAAATTACCAAAATGATGAATTAGAAAAAAATAATAAAAATAAAATTGATAATGAAGAAAATGTTGAAAAAATGTTATTTAATAAAAAGCATATTTCAAATGGAATGAATAACAATGAAAAAGAAATTCAAACATTATATTCAGCATCAAATAAAACAAAATCAATAGTAAATTTAAATTATTATGATAATTTATAATAATATTTATTATAATAAAACAGAATTTTAAAATAATAATTAAAAAAAAAATAAAAAAAAAAATTGTTTTAAAAAACAAAAATTTTAATAATTATAATTTCTTAAAAATTAAAAAATTTTAACAAGAAAGAAAAGTAGGATTTTTAAAAACACCACCATTATATATAGCATTAGAATATTCAGAAATTCTAGTAGCAGTTCTATTATGTTCTTTATTTCTAAATCTTTCAGGAATTTCAACAGGTTTATAAGATTCTCTACTTGTAGTTTGATAAATAATTTCTTTTTTTAAAGTTGGATCTTCATAACAAAATTTTCCTCCTTGCCAAAAATCTGATTCATCACCTGCTCTTTTACTTACATAAACTTTAGATCTATTATATTATATTTTGTTAAATATATATTTTACTGTGAATCTATATTATATAAACGTGTTCCATCATATTTATCTCTGTATTCTGTTTGTTCTAAGAAATTACCTTCGTTTTCTTGGATTTTTACACTTTCTAATATTTTCATACATCCTTGGACATCTTGATGACTTATGTTTAAGTTTGGAAGAGAAGTTTCCATTTTAATTATTATTTTATTTTTTTCTTTTTTATTTTATTTATCTTATTTTTATTTTTTTTTTAATTTTTTTTATTTTAAAATTGTTTCTTTTTTATAAAATTTAGATAGAAAATAATATTAAGTTATTCTTTTTTTTTATATTTTTTTTTATTGTTGTTCATTTATTATTTTTTCTTTGTGTAGAGAACACATTAATGGACTATATCCTTTTGTATAATTATTATTTCCAAATAAACATGCATAACAATTCTTACTTCTATCTTTTCCATTTTGATTATTATAATAATCATAAAATCTTGTAGAATTTTCATCATCATTAATTAAATCATTTACTGAATTTGATTTTTTATGATGAATATTATTATTTTTCAAAGAATTTAAATTTGTTTCATTAAAATTTGTATTGTTTGTATTTATGTAATTATTATTTAAAATTGAATTTTTATATGATGTTAATTCTGTTGATTTATAATTATTAATTTTTAAATTATTTGTCATTGGATTTTTATTATTTGAAATTACTTTATCAAGAATAATTTTTGTATTATCAGGCTTTTCAAATAATTCATTATAAGAAATTAAATTTGAATTTTCATTTCTTCCTCTTTTTCTATTTTTCTCTTTTATTATTTGATTAATTTTATCAATAAAACCATCTAATATTTTTTCATTTATACTATTTTTTTCATTTAATTTATTATTTTCATTTAAAATATAATTTTTAAATTCATCATTTTTTGAAGAATTTTCTATTTTACTTTCTTTATTATTTAATTCTTTTCTTAAAATCTCGTTTTCTTTTTTTAAATCATTTAATTCTTGATATAACTGTAAATTATTATGGAATAATCTTTTAATTTGTTCTTCTTTTGGAAATTGACTTATTTCATCTAAAGAAGAAATATATTTATAATTAGGAAATTTTATGGTAAAATCTTTTTTTTTATTAACTTCATTGTTATTATCATTCTTATAATTTAAATTATTTTTAAATTGATGATATTCTTTTTCATATAAATGTTTTATATCTGCATTATCATTTTTTCTTTCTTCATTTTTTTTTGGAATTTTAGAAAAACTATTACTTTGTTTAATTGGATGTTTTAAAAGAGTTTGGTTTAATGTAGCATTTTTTCCATTTTTATAAGGAATAATTTCACTTGTTAATTGAATTTTATCCAAATTATTTGGAGGAAGACTTTTCTTTTTATTATTTATATTAGTTTTATTTAAAGAATTTTTCTTTTTTACAGATTTATTTTTTGAAATAAGATTTGAAAAAGAACCAGCTAATTTAGGCTTTGATTTTTGATTATTTGTTTTTAATTTTTTTTTTAACTTTAAGTTATTTAAAGGATTATTTATATTATCTTGATTTGAATTTTCTTTTTGATTAGGTAAAGTATAATTATTTTTATAACTTGTATTATTGGTATTATTATAAGAATTTACTCTATATGTAGAATTGATTGTATTATAATTTGTTCCTCCTCTAAGAGTTGAATTATTTGTATTATAGTTTGAAGTATTATTTGAATTTTTTATTGTATTATTATTACTTATATTATTATTATTTATATTATATGAATTATTTGAGTTTATTGGATTTTTTTCAAAATTAAATTTTTTTAAACTTTCCATATTTTTTTGGAATAAAATTTGATTTGGAGTTAATTTAATATTAAATTGATTATCTTCATCTTTATCATCGTTTGTTGTATTATATACATCAGGATTTGTAATATAACCATATTTCATTATATCTTTCAATTTTTTATTATTTCTCCCTTCATTTGAAAGATTTGTTTTAAAATAAGTTTGAGACGTTGTATCTATATAATTCATTGAATTATTTTTTTTTGAATTAATAAATTCTTTATTCAAATTAAAGTTATTATTCTTTAAATAATGTATTCTCTGATTAAAAGGATCTTCTTCATATTTTTGTTCAACTACATTTCTCATTGCAGAATTAGGATTTATATTCAATTTAAAAATTTCATTTTGGGAATTTAAGTTATTATTATAATTTATATAAAATTGAGGATTACTTTCTGTATATTTTTCATCATTATTTTGATGATCAGGACTATTACAGTTCAATCCATATAAACATGAATATTTCTGTTTTGAAATATGAAAATCATTTAAATTATTAAACATTTATTTATATATAAATAATTAATTCTTTTCTTAATCCTATTAAATTAAATATAATATTTATTAATTGGAAAAATTATATTTTAAAAAATTTATTGATACTATCTGAACAATCACTATTATTATTTTCTTTTCCACAACTAATTATATCATTATTATTATTATTTAATTTATTTTTACTTTCAGAAATTAAATCATCTTTATTTCTTATATAATTTCTATTATGAATATTCATATATTTTTTAGAAACTAAAAATTCATTTAAAGTTTTATTTTTAATACTTCCAAGGACAACACTTTTTCTTTTATCAATGGAAATTAATTTCCCATCTTCTTTAACAAATTCTCCAACTTTTTCTTTAATTTTTTTAACTTCTAAATCTTTAATTTTATTATCCATAGTAGAACTAACAATCATGAATTTTTCATTTAATTTATTATAAATAATTTCATCAAGTGTATCACAAGCAAATAAATAATGTATATTAACACAAATATTTTTTTGTCCAATTCTATGAACTCTATCTTCAGCTTGAATCATAATAGCAGGAGTATAATGTAATTCTGCAAATATTATAGTAGAAGATTCAGTTAATGTTATTCCTGTTGCACATGCTGTAATTCCTAAAATTGCTACTAAACATGATATATCTTTTTGAAATTTATTTACTTTTTCTTCTTTTTTTTCTGATGAAGTTTTACCATCTATTCTTATATATTCTACTTTTGTTTTTTTTACTGTTTCTTCTATTGAATTTAATATTTCTATATGATGAGCAAATATTATAAATTTACATGTATTGTTTATTAAATATATTACATAATCTGTTATTCCTTTTAATTTGGCTTGTCCTGTTAAGGTATATGCTTTGTTTAATGATGATAATATATTTCCTGAATTTTCAGAATTATTTTCTATTGTTTCATTATTTGAATTTTTTTCAATTTCTTTTTTATTTTCCTCAGAATTTAGAAATTTTTTAAATTTATCTTTATTTGTTTTTAATATTAATTTTATTTGATTTACTATTTTTGTATCTGTTTGAATTTCTATTTTTTGTCTTTTTTTTGGAGGTAATTGACTTAAAACTTCATTTTTAAGTCTTCTTATCATAATTTTTTTAAGAATAAAATGTAATTCTCTAATATTATCATTTCCATTCCAATTTATACCATAAATTGTTTGAGTTGGATTACAAAATCTTTCTCCAAATTCTTTAAAATTATGAAAAAAATCAGGTCTTAAAGTATTTAATAAAGAATAAATTTCAACTGGTTTTGCTAAAATAGGAGTTCCAGTTAATAAAATTAATCTTTTACATCTTTGTAATATTGGAATTAATAATTTACTTCTTTTAGCATCAAAATTTTTCATATAATGAGCTTCATCTGCAATAGCACATTTAAATTTTTTTTCTTGTAAAATATTAATATTTCTAATTGCTAAATCATAAGAAATAATATAAAACTTTTCACCACTTTTTATATTATCTTTTGAAGTTTTAAAAACTTGAATATCTTCTTTTTCTAAATTTATTATTTCACTTAACCAATTTTTTATTTCATTTCTCCAAGAATATTTTAATGAAGAAGGACATAAAATTAAAACTGGCCAATCTTCTTTATAAATTGTCATTATTCCAATTGCTTGAATTGTTTTTCCAATTCCCATTTCATCTGCTATTAATAATCTTCCATTTTTTTCTATTCCGAAATTTATTCCTTCTTTTTGAAAATCATATAATGTTTTTTTTAATTTATTTGGTAATTCTTCTATTGAATGATTTTTTTCTTTTGAATAATCTATTATATATGATACTCTTTTTTTCTCTTTTTCATTATATTGAGTTAAAAATTTTAATATATTTGTATTATCTATTTTATATATAAAGTTAATTGATAATTCAGGAATTGGTTTTAAAATTATTTTTATATCTTTTAATTTTTGAATTGCTTTATATAAATTAATATATTTAAAGTAAGAAATATACCATACTTGTTCTTCTTTAATATATCTTGCATTAAATTCTCTAAATAAATTTAATATTGAAGGAGTTAATGAAAAATTTACACTTGCTTCAACAGTTTCTAAATTTATTAATTGAAATGAAATAGTATTTTCTTCATTTAATTTTTTACGTTTGTTTATTGTTAATTTATTTATTTTTAAATTTTTTTTTGAATTTACACTATTTGGTCTTTTATATGAATTATGAATTAAATTAATTATTTTTGGTTCAGGCTTTAATTCTATATTTATATCATTTTTTATAATCGAATTATCTGCAGATTTTCTACATTCTTTCCAATTTTTAAAGAATTGAAATTCATCCATTAAAATTTACTTAAATAAAAAAAATAATAATTTAAATTTAAATTTATTTTTTTATTTAATAAAATTATTATCATCTTTATTAATACTATATTTTCTTGGAAAAAGGTCTTGAGTTCTATAATTTCCTTTAACACCATAATTATATTTATTTACTTTATTAAATCCAGGATTTGAACTAAAAGAGCTAAAGCTTCTATTTTTGAAATTATCTTTATAAGGTTTACTTTTATTTTGAAAATTATCTTTAAATAAATAATGTCTATTATTAAAATTATCATTATTATTATAATATGAATTATTTGAAATATTATTATTATATTTTTTAGAATTGAAACTATTATAACTATTATAATTACTTTGATAAGAATTACTATTATAATTATTATTTAAATTTGATTGAAATTGATTCGGAGGACTTAAATTTGAGTAATCGCTTCTGTTAGAATAATTTGATAATTTTCTATTTGCTCTTTTTGCATAAAAACCACCTTCATCATCATCAGAATCTGTTTCTATATTTCTTTCAATAATTTTTCTTTTTCTATCAATTTCTCTTGAACGAGATCTATTTTTTTTAGTTATATATCCATCATAATAATTATTTGTATTATATATTTTATTTTGATTATTATAATTTTTATGAACTTCATAATTATCATATAAATTATTATTTACACTATAATTTGGGGTTTGTTCATATTTTTTAATTTTATAATCTGATTCCCTGTTTTTTTCTTTTATGTCATAATCATAATTTTTTTTATATGATTGATTTTTGAAATTATTTAAATTATTACTAGAAGGAGTATTATTTTTATTATTATTATTATTAATATTGTTATTATTATTAATATAATTATTATTATTATTATTATTATTATTATTATTAATATTACTATTATTATTATTATTATTATTATTATTAATATTATTAGTATTACTATTATTTGATTTATGATTGCTTTCAGATTTTCTAGAAATTTCTTTTTTAATTTTATTATTTTTATTTTCTTTTCCTTTATTATGTAATTTATTATATAATTCAATATAATTATCCATTTCTTTAACATCAAAATATTTTTCCCTATTTTCATCTTTATCAGTTAAAAATTCATCATATATTGCAAATTTTTTTGAAATATCATTAACAGGAGTTTCTTCTTCATTTTTATCTATTTCATTAATTTTAGATTTAGTTTCTTTTTCCCTATTAAAAATAAATAAAAATTTTACTTTTGTATTGCAACACACATTTGCTGATAATTAAGCATATGATATAAAAATTGTTTATTCATAACATTATTAAAAGCATCATTATTCTCATTTTTTTTTAAATTTTCATTACTATTTTCTTTTGATTTTTGTTTTTTATATTTTTCCTTTATTAAATCTCTTATTATTTCAAAAGTTTCTTCATCTTTCCCAAATAATTCATTTACTTCAACATCTACATTATGTAAATAAAAAGTATAATTATTAATATCAAATATTGATAAATCATTTTCTGTTACTTCTTGACTTTCATTTATTTCATTAAAAGATATTTCACATTTACTTTTTATTTCAAATTTCATTTGACAATTTTTGAATTCAATTTGTTTTATAATTGCATTCACAATTTTAGTTTCTATATTAACTAACATTATATAAACTTTATTTGATGATTTTAACATTTTATTAAATCTGTCATTAATAGGAGGACTATCTAACATAAATTTTCCTTTTTGTAAACACATTTTAATAAATTTTTCATTTTTGTTTTTATATAAAAATGAAAAATATTTTGACATTCTTTTAATTTGATTAATTTTAATTCATTTATATAAAAGAAAAATAATAAAAACTAGAATAAAATAAATAAAATAATTTTTTTATTTTTGACTCCTTAATTTAAATAAATAACTGAAAATGAAAAAAAATGCTTTTCATAAATTACCATTAATAAAGAGAAATGATCCTACAGAATTAAATTTAAATGATAAAAATAAAACAGAAGAAGATAATTTCGAAATAAGGCCAATAAAAGATATATTTTATTTAGAATTCTTAAGAAATTTAACTGTATCAAAAATTTTAGAATTTACTGAAAATTGTAAAATAAAACAATTTGAATCATTAAAAAGAAATATGAAATTAAAAAAATCTTCATTTTTAAATTTAATGAAAAAAGTATTTTTATTAAAAGGAGATTCTTTTGATATGTTATATGAACAAATTTTTAACCGTTTTAAAGTTTATAGAGCAGAATTAACATGTATTTATAATAAAAAAGATAATAATTATTTTATAAGTAAAATAAATCCAGAGGATGAAATTGATATATATGAAATATGTTGTGCATTAGCTTGTTTTGTAAAATGTGATTTTCAACAAAAAATAAAATTATTATTTGACATAACTGATATAGATGATGATGGTTATATTAATGAAAAAGAAGTTAAAAAATTAATTTTTACAATTAATAATTTATTTTGTGAACAAAGTAATAATAGTGATTCTAGTCTTGCTTCACAAAGTATTGCTTCTATACATTCTAGTAATATTATGAGAAAATTATTAAATTTTCCAGGAGAATTAGCTGATGTTTTTCAAGAACAAAAATATATTGATTTTAATCAATTTTTAAAAAGTTTTACTCAATTATATAATTATAAATATGATATTATTCCGCTTTATATTAATATTAAAAAATGTTTAAATGTTAGAAAAAAAGAAAAAGTATTTGATATTCAACAAAAAAATATAAATGATTATTCAGAAATTTCAAATGATATTATCAATCACATAAAAAAAGATTCTAATATAGGAACATCAAATATAGATTTTAAAAAAAATTTAATAAAAAAAAAAAATCCAACAAAGAGAAAATCCTTTTTAAATAAAATTTCTTTAGGAGAAGGAAATAATAATAATATAAATAACGAAAATCAAAATAATAATAACAACAAAAATAATACAGAAAATAATAAATTAAATGAAGATATATATTCAATAAACTTTAATAAAATAAGAGGATTAGAAGTTTATCCAGGAAGAATAGTAATAACTGAAAATAATAAAAATAGAAATTATCCAACTTCAAAATCAACAGCATATAATAGATATAGACTTTCATTAGCAAAAAATATTGATTATAATAATAATATAAATAAAAAACATAATTATTTAACTTTTAATGAAATTATGAATGATATTGAAGTTATTTCAAATAAACATAAAGCAGATGAACAAATTCCAGAACAAATGTTAAAAATTGAAGAAAGTGTTAAAGATGAAGCTTCTGAAGCTAGAATTATTTTAAAAGATAGAAATCCTTATGGAAATTTACAATTTGGGTTATTTAAAAGAAAAAAAAAATATGCTTTTAATACTTCTTTTTAAAATAGGTTTTTATATTTATTTATTTCTTTATATGTTTTAAAAATAAATGAAAATTAAGTATTTTTTTTTTGTTTAAAATTAATTTTTATTTATTAAATAATTAAATTCTATTCTATTTAAATTTACCTTATTTATTTTAATTTACTCTTTTGAAATTAAAAATATTGTTATTTTTTATGAAAAAGCAGTTCTAAACTTTTCTTCAATTTTAGCTTGTTTTTCATTAAACATTTTTTCTAATTCTTTAAGGTCAGTTTTAGGATTAATAAATTTCATTTGAGTTAAATCAACAAATTCTTCTTTAGTTTTAGTTTGAACAAAAGCAAAAGTTTTTTTATTTTCTCCAGAACTTTCTTTTAAAGCTTTAAAAGCACAATTAAAATAAGTAATAATACATTTCATCATTCCACAAGTTTTAACAAGTGGGCAAGTAAAATCATATTCAGAAAAAGAATTTTGTTGTAAAAAATCATTTTTAATAACTTTAGCAATTTCCAAAATTAATTTTTGGTCTTCACTTAAAGAATCTTTCCCAATTAACTGAACAACTTCAGTTAAATCTTCTTCATCTTGTAGAATTCTTTTAATAGTATTTTTACATTCAACAAATTCAGAATCAAACTTATTAAAATATCCTTCAAGAATATTTTCATATTTGGAATAAGAAGTGAGCCAATTGACAGCAGGAAAATGAGTTCTTTGTGCTAATTTTTTATCTAATCCCCAGAAGACTTGAACATTATAGAGTGTATTAACAGTAACAGGATCAGAAAAGTCACCTCCAGGAGGAGAAACAGCACCAACTATAGTGACAGATCCATTACGATCAGGTGAACCTAGACATTTAACAGCTCCTGACCTTTCATAGAATTGTGCTAATTTACTAGCAAGGTATGCTGGGTAACCTGAGTCTGCAGGCATTTCTGCTAAACGACCTGAAATTTCTCTTAATGCTTCTGCCCAACGTGATGTACTATCAGCCATCATAGATACATTATATCCCATATCACGTATATATTCTGCTAATGCTATTCCAGTATATATTGATGCTTCACGTGCTGCAACAGGCATATTTGATGTATTTGCTACTAATATTGTTCTTTGCATTATGTTATGTTTAACTCCATTTACTTCTGTAAATAATTGAGGAAATTCTTTTAATACTTCTGCCATTTCATTTCCACGTTCTCCACATCCTACATAAACTATTGCTTGAGAATTTGAATATTTTGATAATGCTTGTGATATACATGTTTTACCACAACCGAATGCACCTGGAATTGCACATGTTCCTCCTAATACTGATGGGAATAATGCGTCTAATACACGCTGACCTGTTAATAGTGGTTCTGTTCCTGGATGCTTCTCGTGGACTGGTCTTGCCTCACGAACTGGCCAGAAGTGACTCATTGGGTATTTCCTCACTTGACCATTGTCATCTATTTCTATTATTGGAGTATTTACATCGTAATTTCCTTGAGGTTGAATTTCTATTAATCTTCCCTTTGCTTTTGGAGGTAACATTATTTTATGTTCGCTAAATAAATCATTTTCTCGTACTATACCAATAACATCACCGCCAGATAGAATTGTACCTTGTTTAATATTTAATGGATTAAATAACCATTCTTTTTTACCATCAAGTGAAGGGACATCCACTCCTCTTGGGACATAAACACTTCCACTTAATTCACTAATTGTTTCTAATGGTCTTTGAATACCATCAAAAATTTGAGATAGTAAACCTGGTCCTAATTGAACTGCTAATGGACTTCCTGTCTTTAATACCGGATCTCCTACTGTTAATCCTGATGTGTCCTCGTAACATTGAATTGATGCCGTGTCTTTTTCTAATTTTATCACCTCTCCTACTAACTTTGACCATCCTATTTTTACTAATTCATACATTTTTGCACCTGCCATGTTCTCTGCTACTACTAATGGACCTGAGACTTTTATTATTTTACCAAAACGAGATTCTTTTTCTTTGTCTTCTAAGTCGTACATACTCATTTTTTTATATGTTTTTATTTTTTTTTTATATTTTTTTTTTCTTTTTGCTTTGATTAATGCAAAAGGATTTTTTTAAATATATAAAAAAATTGCGGTTGTTATATTAAATTTTAATTTATTTAAGGATGTATATCAAATTTCTTTATCAGAAATAAAAAAATATCATTTCTCTTTCATTTAACAATTAAAAAATAAAAAAAATAAATAAAACCATTTCTCCCAAATGCATGAAAGAAAAATAAAAAAAAATTATTTTGGACAATAAATATATTCTTTAGGTAATTTCATTTTTTTTAAACAATCAATAATTTCGTTAAAATTAGGTCTTTTTTTTTCATCATGACTATAGCATTTAACCATTAATTCAATCCAATCTTTTGGAACTTTTTTTCCAATAATAGGTCTATAATCAGGATTTCTAACAACTTTTCTGGCAACATCTTTTTTATCTTTTCCTTGATAAGGAGGAATTCTCATAACTAATTCATTCATAATAATACCAAAAGAAAAAACATCACTTTTTTCAGTATATACATTACCTTTAATAACTTCAGGAGCCATCCATTGAAAAGTTCCTTTTTGTTTTGTCATTTGTATATCTAAATATTTTGTATTTCCAAAATCTGCTAATTTAACTTGTAAATTTCTATCAAGTAATACATTCATACTTTTTAAATCTCTATGTAAAATTGGTGGTTTAAAACTATGAAGATAATTTACTCCATATGCAATTTCTAATGCAATTCTTCTTATATCTTCATAATTTAATTTTTGAGATTGATTTATATGAAGTAATTCAAATAAATTACCATTTTCACAATATTCTGTAACTACAAAAAATTCAGGTCCTTTTGTACAAGCTCCCATAAATAATAATATATTTGGATGATGTAAATTTTTCATTATATTACATTCTTCTATAAATGATTTTATTGATTCTTGGGATGATAACATTGAATTTTTTAAAAATTTTATTGCTACTTCTTCACCTCTCCAAATTCCTTTTCTTACTTCACCAAATGTTCCTTTTCCTATTTCTGAATTTTCATCTATTTCTAATTCTTCTAATAATATCTCAAAATCATTGTCAAATCCACGAGAATATGAAGATAAATCATTTAAGGGAACTACTCCTAATTCTTTCTGTTTTTGTATTAATATTTTTAATTTTTTATCTATTATATTATTTGATATTGTTAATGATGATATTTCTTCTTTTAATTCTTTTATTTTTTTTGTATTTGATTTTATTTCGGGATAATCATTTTCTATTGATGAGGATAGTTTTATTATTGTATTTTTATTATTTATATTACTATTACTATTATTATTTAATTCTGTTTTTATAATTGTACTAAGTAATATATTGTGATAACCACCACATGATATTTTTAATGGGTTTAAATTTGATATATTTTGGAGATTTGTTGGTAAAAAATAATTTGAAGAATCATTTTGAGAAAGTTGACCATATTCATTACTTCCCCAACCATAAATTTTTTTATTTTTTGTTGTTATTATTACATGTTCATATCCTACATATATCTTTTCTATTTTTTCTGAAATATTAACTTTATTTAATTTTATATTTGATTCATAATTTCCAATTCCTAATTGTCCTTTATTATTATTTCCTGAAGTATAAATATTTCCATTTTCTGTTAAAATTAAAATAAAATCATCTCCAATTTTAATATCTTTAATTTTAATTTCTTCATCAATTTTATCAGAATTTAAAATAGTTAATTCATTATATTTTAATATATCTCCTATTCCCCAAATACAAACTTTACTATTATGTTCAAAAATAATAGAACTATGATAAAGACCAGAAGAAACTAAAGAAATATTATCAAAAATATCCCAATTATCAACATTAATTTGTGTAAATATATTTAAATCTTCAGAAATACCAAAACCAGTTGAAGCATTTTTTCCAAAACCACAAGAAAAAATTCTATTTTTATTAGTTAATATTATTGAATGTTGAGCACCTGCAGAAATTTTTTTTATTTCTTCACCATAATTTAAAGATAAATATACATTTGATGGAAATTGTCTATTTGAATTATCTCCTAAACCTAATTGACCGAAAATATTTAATCCAAATGAATATAAAATATTTTGTTCTGATAATATTAATGTATGTTCTCCTCCTAATGATACTTTTGATATTTTTATTTTTTCTTCAAATTTTAATAATTGAGGTTTTGATATATAATTTAAATGATTTAAACCTAATTGACCAAATATATTTTTTCCAAACATATATATATTTGAATTATTTGTTATTAATGATGAATGATATTCCCCGCATTCAATTTTTATTATTTCTTCTTTTTTATTTAAATTTATATTTATTTTTATTGGTTCTAATG
The DNA here is from genome assembly GCA_023805745.1 of Isotricha sp. YL-2021b. Lineage (NCBI taxonomy): Eukaryota > Ciliophora > Litostomatea > Vestibuliferida > Isotrichidae > Isotricha > Isotricha sp. YL-2021b. The sequence continues at coordinate 2,616 of JAJJKW010001822.1, read as the reverse complement.
TATAATTTATTTCTTTTTCTCCTAATTCACCATATTTACCAAAACCCCATGAAAATACATGAATTTTATTATTTAATGATTCTTCATCACTTGAAGCATTCATTTATACATTTATTTTTTTTCATAAATTTAAATTATATTTTAATTACTTTTAGAAAGAAATTAAAATATAAATTTTTGAATTATAATAAATCAAAATTGAATTGAATATTAAAGAGTAAGATGAATAAATTATATTTATTAAAAATAATTAAATTAAAAAGAGACCCACCCATAAACAAAAAACTGCAAATTTTTTTTTCTAGGAAATTAAAGGATAAACATACTTAAATGATAAATGAATTCGATATTTTCGTTACACCCAAATTGATATAAAAGTATATATCAATTCTCTTTTTTACCCTATTATCAATTAAATGGTTTTTGAAGAGCTATGATTTTTATTTTTTTTAAAAGAGGAAAAGGAAGCTCATTTTTAAAATGAAAAAAATATTTTTAGTTATATACTTAATTTTATAAACAGATTATAATTTATTTCTATTTTTATTATAAAATATTTTATAAGGTTTATTATTTTTATTGTATTTATAAATTTAAGAAAAATATCATAATCAATATTCATTTAAAAAAATAAATTTTTTTTGTCTATTTAAAAAAAATAAATTAAATGATATATTATTTTCCTTAAAGAATGGAATTCATCAATGATCAAATAGCAAATTTCATGGTAATATGCAATTACTTAAAATCAGATTTAATAAAAAAACAAAGAGCCTTTAAAATAGGTTTAATTTCAATTTTTTTAGTAGTATTTTTCTTAACAATAATAGCGAATGTTATATCTTTATCTCCATTAATATTTTTTAGATTAGTAGAAGAAACAATGAGTGAAGCAGATATGATTTTTATTCCTAAAATTTCTACAGGACATGTTCAATCAGAAAATAATAGATTTAATAAATTTATAATAAATAAACAAAATAATTCATATGAACAATTTAATTTCCGTATGTTAGATTTTGACTATATTAGAGAAAAATTAAAAAATACTTCTTTTTTAAAAGGAGTTTCACCAAGATGGATGTTTATGGGAAATTCAACTTCTATTAAAAATAATAGTGGAAATTGGGCTTTATCAAATTTAATTTTATTAGATAGTGAATTAGAAAATAAAATTGGAATGGGGAGAAAAAATATTGTTAAAAAATTATATTTAAATGAATGTTATGTTAGTAAATCCTTATATAAAAGTTTAAAATTAGATGAAAAAAATAGAAAAGTTAATTTAATAATTAAATTTTCTAGTTTATTAAAAGCTTTAAGACAAGTTAATGTTGGTCAAGCTTTTTCTTATGCTTTTGGAAGAAGAAGTGATAATGAAGATGAAGAAAAAACTGAAGAAGAAATTCAAGATCCTTCAATTGATGATGAAATTGAAGATGAATATTCTGATATGGGAACTTATGTTAGAAAAATTATTTTAAGTGGTCTTGAAAAATTTGGAATTAATGAAAAAATAATTTTTAAAAAAGGAAATCTTCAAAATTTTTTATCTAATTATTTAAAAATTAATATCAGTGAAATTAATGTTAATGAATTAAAAAGATTTTCAATTCCAAAAAATTTGTTAAATTATCTTGAATATTTACCAATTTTTAGAAGATTTACAAATCAATTATATAGTGATGAAACAAATATAATTAATACAATATTTACTTATGATAAAAAAAAAGGAAAAATGATAATAAATGAAAAAATAATAAAAGTATTAAGTGAATTTAATGAAGTAGATGATGATTCAGAAATAGAAATTCCATTAAATGTAACAAATTTTTTAGAAAAATTTAGTGATACAGAATTAGATAATATTGCAACAATTCAATTAGAATTAAATGTTGTTGATATTATAACAAAAGATGGAAAATGGCCAAGTGCAAGTGGAAATGTTATTGCACTTGATAGTAATTATTTTAATTCTTATTTATTATATAATTTATTAAGAGGATTTGATATAATTGCAGAAAAAATTAATAATGATATGATTTCTAGATACTTAAAACAAACTATTGTTTCTTCTATGAAAAATTTTAATATTAATAAATATGCTTTAACTGTTAATGCAATATTAAAAGAAAAATATGAAGTTTATAAATTAACACCACAAAAAATGAGATATAAATTAACTGAACAAACAAAAGAAATTTTAGAAACTTTAGGAAATGATTTTCCAGTTTCAATAAATATTCCAATAGTAAATTCAATGGTAAATGTCGAAATGGGAATGGTATTTTTAGAAAATATATTTATGATAATAATGGGATTTTTATGGATGTTAAGTGTAATTTTAGTATATACTTTAATGTTAGGAAATGTAGATGAAAGAACTTATGAATTTGGAATGTTACGTTCATTAGGTTTTAAAAAAAGAAATTTAATAATAATGATATTACTTCAAGGATTAATTTTTGCAATTCCAGGATTAATTTTTGGTTTAGTTACAGCATATATTTGTAATAATTATATAGGATTTTTATTAAATTGGCATGCTGCAATTGTTATTCCTTATTTTTTAAATAAAGATACTATTATTTTTGGAGTATCAATTGGAATTTCTAT
>JAJJKW010000216.1:0-107901 GCA_023805745.1 Isotricha sp. YL-2021b | reverse complement strand
TCTTGTTTTTTAATTTTATATATTTTGGAATTATATAAATTTAATTATAAATAAATTATAAAATAATAAGAATATATGAATTATTAACTGAAAGAGCTTCAAAAAATACAAATTTATTCTCTCTATTTCCTATTGCTTCTCTTTGTCTATCTATTTTTGTAATTCTTATAAAAATTCTTTAATTTATATTATCATATTATTTGATTGATTTTTCTGTTTAAATATAAATTCCAAATCATAAATAAATTCTTCTGTTTTAAAAATTCTTTTCCAAATATTAAATTTTCCTCTCTAGATATCAATCATTTATATTATTAATTTTATAATATTATAAATATTTTTATTTTATTTTTTCTTCTTTGATAATTTAGTATAAAGTATCATTATATTGTTTATAATAATATTTTTTAAATAAATTGTTTTTATATTATTATAAATAATATTAATTTTATAAAAAAAATATTATTTATAATTAAAAAATCATCATTTAAAAAATCTTATTAGAAAATAAATTAATATTAAATAAAATAAATTTTGTTCTTTATATTAATTATACATTTTTTATTTAAACATTATATATATCATATTTATAATAATTTTCAAAATTTTTAATTAATTAATTATTAAATCTAATAAAATAATATTCAATATTCAATTTTAAATTATATAATTTAATATTTTCAGATATAAAACTTGAATGTAAACAAAATTCATTTAATTTTTTTATCTTTTTTGTCATACATTTGCACATTTGTATAACCATAATATAGAGAATAATAAATATTTTTTTTTTCACAAAAAATTTAAAATAATAAATATTTTAATTTAATAGAAAAGATTTCTCAAATCAAAATATAATTGATTTAAAAAATATTTGTTATTTTCTTAATTTTCAAAAACATTTATTTCATTAAAATAATTTTGTATATATTTATTAAAAATTCCTATAATGACTCATTATATATAAATATTTATATTATAATTTAACAGCAACTAACCTCTTTCTCTGATTTTTTTTCTGTATTTTTTATATCTTTTTCTTCTTCTATGATACTACTATTACTTAATTTAATTTTGCTTTCCTCATCCATTTCTTGAAATGTTTTACTTTTATCAACCATTTCTTTTGCTAATTTTTCAAAAATTAAATCAATATTGAAACCATTTTTAGCAGAAACTTCAATATATTGTAAATGATTATTATCTAAAAATAATTTCAGTTCCTCATTAGAAACATTTTTTTCTAAATCAGATTTATTTCCTACTATTATTAAAGAAACATTTTTATTTGCATAATTTGAAATATCTTCAATCCAATATGATAAATTATCAAAAGTTTTTTTATCATTAATATCAAAAAGTAAAGCAATTCCATTAGCATTTTTATAATATTGTCTAGTAATTCCTCTATATTTTTCTTGACCACAAGTATCCCATATAAACAATTCTGCTGCACTATAAGGGTCTAATAAAATAGATTTTTTTTGGAAATTTACACTTATAGTACATTGATAATTTTCTGAAAATTGAATTCCTATAAATCTATTTAAAATTGATGTTTTTCCTACAGAAATATCTCCTATTAAAATTATATTAAATTTATATGTTATTCTATCACTTGATAATTCTTTTTTTTTTGAGGAATATTTAGAATCTTCTAACATTGAATCTGGTTTATTTTGTGTGTTTGAAGATAAATTATTTTGAATTAAATTATCTGAAAGAAAAGACATTTTATTTTTTTAAAAAATAATATAATTTAAAAATTTTTTATTTTTAAAAATAATATTAATTTTTTTATTTAAGAAATTATCCTTTCACCAATTTTTCAGTTTCTTTAATTTCTTTTAATAAAATATCAATCCTTACTTTAACTAAAGTAGCTTTTTCATTATCTTTTTCTTGAAGAAAATATTGATATAATTCTTTATCATGGATAAATTGATTTTTTAAAATAGTCAAATAACCATCAGGTTGAATTTTAGAGCCTAATAAATTTTCTAATTGAGTTATTTTAACTGTTATTCTATTTATTTTGTCTCTCAATTCTTTAGGTGTTCTACCTTGGATTTTTTTTGATTTTTCTTCATAATATTTTTTTTTTTGTTTTAAAACTTCCATTGAATTTAAATTATCTAATATATCTGGATCTATTAATTCTTCTTTTTTAAATTTACTAGGGTCAACTTTTATATTTGTATTTAATGTATTATTGTTTGTTTGGTTATTTTTTTTAGTTTCTTCTTCTTTTTTTTTATTATTTACTTGAGAATTATTTTTATTTAAATTATCAGATGTTTTATTTGAATTGTTTGTTGTTTTTTTTTCTGATACTAAATTTCCTGTTGAATCAAAATTTAAGTCAAAATCAATTTTTATAGGTTTCCCATTATATGAAGGATAAATTTTACTAATAACATATATTGGAGTTTTATTTTCTTTATATACAGGGTCAACACAAGGAACTCTTGTTGATATTTTTATTTGTAATTTTGGAATAACTTTACCAGGTTTTGTCAATTCAATAGGATAATTCCCTTGAATAATATATTGACTTTTTAAATTATTTAATTTAACTAAACAATAACCAAGAATTTTTGGCTTTTTTTCTGCTTTTTGACAAATTTTAATTCCTAATTCATATTTATAAATATCTTTAAATTCTTTTTCAATAATCCAATCAATATTATAATTAAAAGTTTTATCTTTATTAATATTAACAGTCTCAGAAAAACCTTTCCCAATATCTAAATTAATTTCTAAAAATAATGTTTTATCTTCTTTAAAATTAAGAAATTTTCCAATATAAATATTTAAAACATTTTTTTCAACTGATTCATTAAAAGTTTCAACTTTATCAATTTTAAATTCCTTTCTATATAATGGAGCTGGTACCCATTTATCTTTTAAAATTTGTTTAATAATTTCAATTATTTTTTCATATTTATTTATTTTACTCTTTTTTAAATTAAGGTCTTCTTTTAATTTATTTTCAACCTTTTCTAATTCACTACTTTTTAAATTTTTCATTTTTGTATTTATTTGAACTATCTCTTTATTAATATTATTCTTTTGAACAAGCATTTCTTTTAAAATTTCTTTAAATTTTTTCATTCTTTCTTCCTTTGAATATCCATAAATAAATTCAGGAGTTATTTCTTCAGGTAAAGAATCTTCCTTAATTTTATTAGAATATAAAGCTTCAATTTTTTTTTGAGCACTTTCCAATTTTTTTAAATTATTAGTTGCAATCTCTAATTGTTCTTCTAATTCATTTTTTTTAAAATAATCAACAGCTTTAGAATATTCTTTAATTTTTTCTTTTACATTTTTTAATAATGTTTCATTTAATTTTTCGTCCTTTGGTCCAGTTAACTTATCATCATTAACTTCTTCTTCATTTCCATATTCTTCTTTTAACTGATTTAACTCAGTATCAATCAGTTCTATTCTTTTATTAATTCTATTTTTCAATTCAGGAATTTCAATTTGTTTTAAATTTTTATCTTTAGAAATATTATTTAATAATACTTCATCAAATTTTCTTTCATCTTTGAGTAATTTCATATATTCTTCAATACTAATAGCTCCATTTTGTATAAAAGTATTCATACTATTAAAACTATTTTTTGCTAGAAATTTTTTTGATTCCCACACATCTTCATCATCATATTTATTTTCTTTTTTAAATTGTATTATATTATCACATATTTTAATTTCATTGTCTAAATTACTTATACATTTTATTTGTTTAATATTATGATATTTATTTTCAGTATTTTCAAAATAAATATCTTCTTTAATATTTTCTTTTTTTACATTTTTTTTTTCTTCTAACTCTTTTTTTTTTGTGAATCTCACAGAATTTTCTAAAAGAGAATTTAAGATAGATTTTTTCATATCAAATTTTGTTTGTAATTCTTTATTTTCAATTTCGTCATCACTAATTTCAACATCATCTAATCCTTCATTTTCCAAATCTTTTAAAGAATCATCTAAATCTTCAATATTACTTTTTTTTCCTATTTTATTATCACTAACAAATTTAGTATTTAATTCATCTTCTAATCCTTTTAAATCTTCATCTAATTCTTTTAAATTTTTTTTTTTTTTATTATTATTGCTTATAATTTTAGTTTTAAGTTCCTCTTCTAATTCATCAAGTTCATCCTTTTCTTTTTTAATTCCTAATTCATTTTCTAATTCTTTTAAATCGTCATCAACATCTAAATTTATAGGATTTTTCCCTTCCATATCTTGACTAAATTTTTTTAGCATCTCTTCCATATTACCTATCTTATCCATTTTATTTTGAATAACATTAAAAAAAAGATTTAAATATTTTTTTTGAAAAAAATGAATTAATTAAAAAGAATACATTTTTAATATTAATAAAAAAATTAATATTAATAAAATTATTTTTATTCTTCTTCTACATTGTCGTTTCTTTCTTCTCCTTCTTCTTCTTCATCTTCAAATCCTTTTGCATAACCAACAGGGAAAAATACTATATCTTTTTCATCTAATTTTTCATTAATATAAGTTTGGTCCGAGTCTAAATCTTTTTCTTCAATTCTTTTTAGCATAACAAAAAACATAATATAATCATATAAATTATGTTCAGTTTCACAATGATTATTAAAATCTATTTTTTTCTTTTCAAAATCTTTTTTTTCTTTATTACAAATAAAACATTTTTCTTCAATATCTTCTTCTTTTTGACTAGAAGTTTCTCTAATTTGAGAAAAAGTAGAAACAATAACACCATTAATCATATTTAAAAGAAGTAAAATAACAGTAATATAAAAAATTAAATCAGTTGTCCATCTTATAGTATAACTATGCATATCTGTAAAATCTTTTTCAGGTAAAATATCTCCAATTCCTCCTCCTGCTCTTACACCATGATTAAAATATGTTATTGCACATTCAACAAGAGTTTGACAATAATTTTCTGTTTTTCCATTTATTTGGGCATCAAATTCATCTATATAAAAAAAGAAACCTATATTTGAAAAAAAGAATATTAAAATTGCTAAGAAACCTATCATACAAAATAATTGACTAAAACGAATTTGAAATGCAATTACAATTTCTTTTATAGTATCTACAAAATTTATTACTATAAGTAATTGAAGGACGAAATAAAATAAATTATAATGACATATTATTCCTAATATTGACATTAATATTAGATAATTTAATAAATATATTTCTTCATTAAATAAAAATGAATCTAGTATATAAATATGTAACATATTTGTTATTTTTTCTAAACCTTCTGCTTTTTTTAAAGAATAATTATCTTTTGCAACTTTAATATAAAATCCATATTTATGTTTAAAGAATAAAACTAATAAACCTGAATTGACTATAATTTGTCCAATTGTTAAAACATTAATTATTAATTTTAAAAAAATACTCATTGAACCTTGTCCAATTAAGAATAATAATAATAAAATATTTATAGATAATGAAACATAGAAATTATAATAAATTGCTTTTTGAAAATCAATTTGATTTGAACCTTCTCCAAAATCAACTTCATACATAAATATTTTTAAATTATCAATTAAATTACCTAATTTAGTTGAACTACTTGTTCTATCAACAGTATTATAAAATTGGAAAAGAGAATTATTAGAAATTTTATAATAGGCAGGGTCAATAACAAAAAATAAAGTTTTTACATTTGATTCTATTTTAAATTCTACTTTTTTTATAATTTCATTAAAAAATTTACAAGTCATTGTTCTATTGTTTACTTTTCTTAATAAATCTAAATTTCTGGCTTGACCTCCTGTAATTCTACTTTCACTTCTTGATAAAGGTAAACTAGATAATAATTCTTTATTTCCTTGTTTAATCATTTTTTTAGCATCTTTTACTTTATAAGATTCTGCCATTATAAACATAAATAAATACATTTCTGATATTAATTGGAAATATTCATCTTCTGAAAAATTAGAATCATATTTAAATTTTTCCATTATTTCATCCACTGATTTTTCATCAAATTGAATTGATTTAAATTCAGAAATAAATTCATGATCATTTGCATCTATTTCAATTCCTTTTATATGTTTAATATATAAAGCACAAGTATATTGGGTAATTAAATTTGTTAATTTTTCATAATTAAAAATTAAAGAAATTAAACTTTGTTGATTTTCATTTATTCCACCTTGTCTAATTAAATTATTCAAGAATTTAAATTGACTAATTTTCATTTGATAAGAATTATCAGAAAAAATATAATCAATATCTTCTTCTAATTCAAAATTAATTTGCATAGGATCTTTAAATAAATTATTTAAAGTTGGAGCTCCTTTAAATAATAGTTGACTAACTTCATAAGCATTTATCATTGATTGATATAATTCCCTGGAATCTAATTTTTTCTTTTTAATATTACCTACTTTAATAGCGGAAACAATAGAATAAAATACTTCATGTAAATGATAAGAACTAAAATTCTGATATATAAATTTAAAATTATCTTTATCACATCCTTGTATCATTTCAATAATTAAATCAACAAAACCAGAATATAATTTATTTAAATTACTTCTAGATTTATGTATACTTAAATTAATAAATTCTCTAATAAAATCATCTAAAGGAGAAATGCAATTCATAATAATTCTCAAATTATAAAAAAGAAAATTAAAAAATGAAGTTTCTAAAACTCTTTCAAATTCTTGATATTCTTGTTTTTCTGCTCTTTCTTTTGTTAATCTTGCCACAATATTATTTTTTCTATCTTCAAGAAAAGATTTAGTAGGTCTAATACTCATATTATCAAGAACATATTCTATTTTACTATTATTTTTCTTAATTTCTTCTTGAGAAAAAGTGAATTGAGGAAAATGTTTGATTTTAGCAGAAACAGTATGTAAAGCTAAAGAAGGACTAATAGTACTATTAAAAGTTTTATTTTTAAAAATTTGAGATTGCATATTATTAATTTCTCTAGGAGATCTATCAAAAATATCAGAATGAAGAGGAGATTTTTTATCAATAAAATAAGCATTGAAAAAATAATCTTGTTCTTTTTGATTATGTCCTTCACATAAATTTTGAAGAAATTTTAAAGAAAATTTACCAACTGAAAAAATAGGATCTTCATAACTTGCTCTTATTCCATGAGAATCTAATCTATCTAATTCATAAAATTTTTCAACTTCAATTAACACTGAACTAAACACTAAATTTTTTACTACATATGATATAAAATAACTTTTCTCTCTTTGTTTTTGTTTTTTAGTTTTTAATTCTTCTCTTTTTTGTTCATTATTGATACTTTCTTCATCACCAAAAATTTTATCTAAAACAGTTTGAAAATTATTGGAATCTCTGAAAAATAATTTATTTAAAATTAATAAACAATAAGAATTTTCATAATGAGGTTTTAAAAATTCTATCGAATGAGATTTTGTATATATATTTGAAGGATAATTATATATTGTACTTTTTTTTAAATCATTTTCATTATCAGGATTTAGAATAAGAATAAAAGGAGGTTTAATATAATTTTCAGTTAATTGATCAAATACTTTTTCTATGAAATAATTCACAATATCTGTTCTAAAATCAATTCCTGTTTCTCTTAAAATTACTTTAAAACCATCAATTAAAGATAAATCATTATCTTTTATTTTTTTCTTTTTTGAAGTATATATTTTAAAAATTGGAATGAAATTTTCATTAGCAAATGCATTTCTTTCTTTTTCTAAAGGAAGCATAATTGAAGGAAGAAAATCTATAATAAGTGATTTAAATAAAGTTTTAAAATTACAATTGCTATTATGATCTTCTTCAATAAATTTATTTATTTTTTCTATTACTTCTTTATCTTGTAAAGATGATTTTATTGTAATTTCACCAATTGAAGTAAGTTCTTTGAATTTATCATTTAATTGATTTTCATCAATATAAAAAAATCCAAGGGAAATTTTGTAAAAAGATTTTAAACATTCTTCATAAATTTGAAGAGTTTCATAATCTTGAGATTTATTAAATAATAAAATTAAATGTAATATTTTATAAAGAGGTCTTAATAATATATTTTCATAAAAATCTAAATTAAATCCACAGAGATGTTCTTCATGATAATATTCTCTCATTATTGTTCTTATTATTTTCAATGTATTCACTAATTCAATATATCTTTTTTCATTTGAATCTTCATCAAAATTATTATATAAAGATTTTTCTGAAGTTAATTTAATGAATGAAATATCATAATTTGGATTATAATCTTTATTAATTAAATTACAAAGAATATCATCAATTTTCCTTTGTTTAATATCTAAAGATAATTTTTTAAGAAGATAAAAATGCATTGCATGATAGTTTAATAAATAATTTTTATGAAAATCTTCTTTATTTAGAATTTTCAAAATAAAAGTTTCTAATTTATCAATAGAAACAATTTCATTATTAATGATATCAAATAAATTCATATCATTAATTAACATTTCACTCATAAAATAAAAATAATTTTGATAAAAATTTTCAATATCTTTAGTACTTTTTTCATTATCAAAAAAGTTAATTACATCACTATATTCTTCTTTTTTTAAAATATTTCCAAAAACTCCATCTAATAATTCAATAACAGATAAAATTCCTAAATCTTTTTTTATTGCTTTTTTTAAAACCTTAGCCAATAAATTTAAAGTAGAAGAAAGATAATTTAAATTTTTATCATTACCTTTTAAATAAATTAATTGTCTAATACAACCATAATAAAAATTAAAACTATCAAAAGCAACACCATAATTTGCACTGACCATAATTTCCACTTTTTCTAAAAAACTTATTATTTTTTCTCTATTATTATTATTTTCTCTTTCAATTTTTGCAATTTCTAAAGGATTTTTTTTAATGAAACAAGAAACAAAAATTTCAGGTTTAGTATTTGTAACTATTGCTAAAATACTTTGATCACCTTCTAAAATATCAGAATATAAATCTAAAATAAAATTTAATATTGGGCTCATATCTATAACATCATTTTCCATATCATAATCAGTTTCATTATATTCATTTCCTTTTGAATATATATGAATAAATTCTTCTAAATTTTCTAAAAAATCTGTCATTTTAATTACTTTCTTTAAATTATTTGAATATTTGAATCTAATTTCTTTATGTATTTTTTCTTGTTCTTCTAAATTTAAATATTCTTCATTATCTTTTAAATTTATATGAGCATTTGATATTTCAATTCTTTCTTTTTCTTTTTGATTATAATAAAATTCTCTTAAATTTAAAAAAATTTCTGAAACTAATCTACAATAAACTCTAAATGAAACTACATAATCAAAATATAATCTATTGTTATTACCTAATTCATCAGTTATTATAGAAATTTTATTATAAAATTCTTTAAAGATAGGATCTTGTAATTCTTCTTTTAAAATATTGATTTGAGGATTTTCAGGATATTTTTTATATAAATTTAGATATTCTTTATCAGAATCAGAATTTTTTTCTAATGTATAAGCATAAGTATCTTTATCAACTAATAATAATTCAAATATTTTTTTAATACAAAAATCATATGTTAATGTTTTAGCATAATTTGCTTCTCTATTAAAATGAGGAAATACAATTAAAAGTATTTTAATTAATTTAATGTTAAATTCACTTTTTCTAAAAAAGAATTTCCCATTTGGTTTTTTTTCTTCCATTTTTGCCATAATAATATCATCATTTTTATATATTGCAGTATATAAAATAGATTTTAATAAATGTAAACTACATTCTTCTAAACCACTTTTTCCTTTTTGCTTTAAATAAAAAGTCAAAGTTTCTAAAACTAAATCAAAATATTTAGTTCTCAAAGAATCATTAATTAAATTATATTTTATAAAATATTTGAAAATTAAATTAATACTATTAAAAGGAGTTTCAAAAACATCCCATCCAAATTTCTCAGCTTTAGATTGAAAATCAGAAAATAAATTCAAAAATTCATTCCCTAATTTATCTATATTAGACACAATTTCATCAGCATTTGATTCATTTAATTCTTCATCATAATTAAATCTAAAAAAGTTTTTAGCATTTTTCATAAAATGTAATCTATGACCAATTTCTAAATTTAAAATTGTTCTTAAAGAAAATAAATTATTATGTTTAGCAATATGACTTTTAATAAAATAATTGAATAAAATTTCTGCAAAATAAAATTTACCGCTATAATATAATTTTGCAGTTACATCATTATTAATAAATAAATCAGGACTAATTTTCATAAAATCAATTAATTCATCTAACTTAAATTGTTCTAAAAAAGGATTTAAAAAAACATATTTATTTTTCCAATGTCGATTAAAAAAAGCAAATAATTGAAAAATAGAATTATTAGTATACCCAGTAAAAATATCATAATTTACAGTAGAAGATTTATTTCTATTATAACTTTCAATTTGATTAATTAATTGCTCAATATATAAATTTTTAGAAGTTTGAATTTTAAACAGAATATTAACATTAAAATTTCTCATATATAAAGGTAAATTTAAATGTTTTCTCAATTCTAAATTAAGAGAAATAACATTCAAATCATGATTATGAGAATCACAGTCGCAATTTAATCCAGTAAAATTATTAGAAATATTTTTAAAAACCAAATTTTTTTTAATTTCATCATTTAAACAATTTTCATTATCATAACATACAGCGCAATATTGTTCTTTAGTTTTTAAATTAATATAAAAACCTCGATTAGGTGTAACTTCAAAAAATTTACTATAAAAACATTCACTTTTTAATTTACCAACATTAGTAGAAGTTACATAATGATTAAATTTTCCACATGAACAATCATAATTTCCTGTTATTGTTAATGTTGGTTTATGTTTTGAATGACATTTCTCTGCACATGCTTTACAAATTGGAGAAAAATCTGTTGAACAGGGACAAAGATAAAATATTGTTGTTTCTTTATTATCATTTACATATGTGCATTTACTTACTTTGTTTATTTCTTTGAATTTTGTTACTTTAAAATTTTCACGAAGAAGGTTTTTATCAAAAGACATTTTTTTTTGGAAATTATATTTATTATATAAAAGTTATTTTTGGAATTTTAATTTTTATATATTTTTTTTTATGAATTTATTTTTTTATATTCTCAAAAAATTAAAAAACAAACATTTATTTTACGTTTAAAGAATATTGATCTTTATCTAATTTAAAAAATTCATATATAATAAGAATGATATTCTCTTAGAAAAAAGATTAGTAAAAATTATATATTTAAAAAATATTTAAGTACAAGGAATTCTTGGGGCAAACACAAATTAATTTTTCTTCTTATTGTTAATAAGCTTATAAAAAAATATAAAAAAAATGTTTTAATAAAAGTAAAAAAATTTTTTTCAATTAAATATAAAGAAAAATGTTTTAATTCAATAAACTTTAATAATTGATTTTTGTGATTCTTTGATACAATAAATTATCAAACCTAATGAAATATTTATATATAAAAATAAAAATTTCCAAAAAATTTACCATCCAAAAATAAACTTTTAACTTTTTAAAATCCAAATAATTCACAAACAAAAAATTTTTTTTGTTAAAAAGACTTTACTATATAATTTAGATATTCAAGTTACAAGCTTTTTAAAAAGTTGAAAAAAAAATGAAAATTAAATCAAAAAATTTTATAAGACATTAAATAATTAATTTTTTATTTAGAATTATCTTTTAAAATTAAAATATATTGACTATTTTCATCTAATAAAAACACTGAATTTTTATTTGGAGAAATATCCATTTTAAAATGATATATTTTATCATGATATAGAGCAATATTATAGGTTTCTTCTAAATAAGGAAAATTTCTTGCAATTAAACAACTATTTTTTAAATAAAGAATATAATCACAAAATTTATAATCAGAAAAAAAGATAGGAATTTCCTCAAATCCATTTTCTTTAATTTTACTAATTAAATTACCATTCACAGAATATATAATAAATTCTTCACTTTCTTCAGAATAAGTTAAAGAAACAGGCAAAGGTTTTTCACTTAAAAAACTAAATTTAGGTTTTTTAATATAATAAGATCTTATTAATTTGCTTAAAGGTATTGTAAAAATATTAACAAAGTTATCATTTGAAGAAGAAATAAATGAATTCATATCATTTGAAATAAAAATATTATTTATTATATTATTATGATTTACCAAAATATTTTTGTAATTCCAGGATTCTTTATTTACATCATATATATGAATTATTCCTAAAATATTAGTTAAAATAACAAAATTTTCATCTTCATTTATTGTCATTGAAATAATAGGAGATTTGTCTAAAGGATTATATAGTATAAAAGGTTCAATTGCTTCTTTTTCAAAATTAGTCAAAATAATTTTTCCATCTGAAAATCCTCCTTCAACAATAATATTTCCATTATTATAAATCAAAATGGGATTATAATTTTCATATTTGCTCACATTTAATAAAATGTTATCTTTTAATAATTTACATCCAAATTCAAATTCTTTATCATTAAAAGAAGTAGTATCTTTATTAGATATAACTTGAACTCTAATTCCACTTTCATTATCCCAAATAATAATAAATTCTTCATTATTAATGACTTTCATTAATAAAATATTTTTATCTTCAATTTCTTCTTTTTCCTCAGTTAAATCAAGTTTTAAAACTTTCAAATTTTCTTTTTCCAAGTTTGAAATTTGTTTCAATTGAAAAACTTTCTCTCTTTCATCTTTATTAGGAAATTTCTTAAAAAAAATTTGTTTAGGAGTAATACCAAATTCAACAGACCTATAATAATACATTTTCTTATTTTTATCATATCTCTCAATATTAATTTCACTAGGATAAGTAGCATTCATAAATATATTATAACATTTTTCAGCTTCTTCTCCTCTTTGTTTATATCCAAAAACTAAATCAATCCAATTATTAATTTTATTACTAACAAATAAGCTTTCAAAAGCATAATATAATATATTAAGCATTTTATAAGGATTATCATTAGACCAATTAGGACAATTAACGCTACTAACTTGGCTTTTATTTCTTCTTATTCCCAAATTTAAATTATTGATATTTAAAAACATTTCAGGAATATAATAAAATTCAGGAATTAATTCTCTTAAATCTCCTTTTTGAGTTGTTGCTCCATGAAAAGAATTATTCACTGATAAAAATAATCTATCTGGATCATCAAATTTATTTCCTTGTAATTCAATCATTAAATTAGAATAAGGGAAAATACGAGTTAAATAATGACATACATATATTGGATTACTATAATGACTTCCAAAAACATAAGGTTTTTCCTCATATTCAATCCCTTCTTTTTTATCATTTTGATTATATTCTTTTACTAATGTTTTATATAATTTAATATATCTTTTTTTTCTTTCTCCATTATCTAAACATTCTAACATTCCCATTGGACATGTTAAATCTCTATATATTGAATTTTTTAAATTTAAATCTTCTTCAGTTAATTCATTTGAATTATAATCTATTAAAATCCAAGGATAAACTGGATATTGACTTAAGTCATTGAAAGATCTTCCAGATAATATATTTAAATATATTAATAATGTAAAATTTGAAATTTTATATTGTTTCCAATTTTCTATTATTTCAGGAATTGTGAAATTTTTATCTGTTGTTAACCCTAAATTATTTAAAATAAAATTTGTATTTTCACCACAAAAAATTTCTATTTTATTTGTTATTTTTTGTAATATTGCATTAAAGCAAATTTCTCTTGATTCATTCTCTTTAAAATTAAAATAATAATTTTTATTATTTTTACAATAAATTTCTAAAGCTGTTTCTTTATAGTAATATACCCTTTTTAAAATCAATTTCATTTCTGAATAAGGGAAAAAATAACTTAAAATATCTTTATCTCTTTTATCTGAAACAAAATAAGAACCATGGCAAGTATGTCTTATGTTATCATAATTATCATCTTCTTCTTCTAAATTTTCTTTATCTTCTATTTTTTCTTTTTTAATTTTTTTTTCATTTATTATAACTTCAAATTCAATTCCTTTTTCTCTTACATTAAAATAACCTTTTATATGATGAGTTAGTTTAACTAAACAACATTCATTTTTTTTATTTTTTTTTTCATCTTTTGGAAAAGTAACGTATTTATAAGTTTTATCTTTTTTTGAATTATAATTTAATATTTTATCAACATCAATAATTAACTTTTTATATGGATAACTTTCATTTTCATTGAATAATTTATCTATAGTAAAATTTGAAAAATTTGGAAAATAATAATCAAAATCTAAAATAGGAATTAAAAATGGATGAGAAAAATTTTTAGTAAAATGATTTAATATTTTTAATTTCAATTTTTCTTTATTATTATAAAATAAATCAAAATTACTCCAAGGATAATTCCAACTAAATAATTTTTTCTTTAAAAATTTATAATTATTTCTTCTTTCTCTAAAATTATTATAAGATAATTTCAATGAACTATAAATTGAATTTAAAATTAAATTTTTCATAACTTCAATTTCTTCATTTATTTTATTATATTCAATAATATCTCCTTCAATATCATTCATATAGTAAATTTCAAACTCATTTTTATCTAATCTATATTTGGCCAAATTAATAAAAACTCCATAATTAACAAATAAAGGATTTTTATCAGAAATAAATTGATTTAATCCTGAAAAATTATCTCTGAAATTTCTATTTATTATAATCGTGTAAAATTTATCGAAATTATCATTTTGTTCTAATAAAGCTTCTAATTTATTGTCTTTTTGTTTTTCATTTAATTTAATATTATTTAAAGAAGAATCAACTAATAAGAAATAATCAATAAATTTATAAGGCATTGTTTTATGTAAAAATTTTTTTGAATTTTTTGAAAATAAATGCTTTAAAAATTTTTGTTTTGAGTCTTTAATATATTGAGCAATTAATAAGCAAATACAAAGTAATTCATTAATACAATTAATTAAAGAAATATAAGATTCACTTTTTGAATCTTTTGTTTCTGTTAATTCAACTAAAAAACTAATTCCAACTCCAAAAACCATTAAAAATAAAGTAATTAATTCAGGTGTAAAAGTAATTTCAAAATCTTTTTCAGTTATACTACATGAAATCAATAATATATATTTTAAAAAAATATTATATTTATTTACAATTTGGACAAATTCATTTTTATCTTTTGATAAAGTTAATTGAATCATAAATAAATGAGATAATACTTTTATTATAGGATAATATTTTGTTGTGTCTTTTGAATATTTTAACAAATTTATCATTTTTACAAATTCTTTTGATATATTTTCATCATTTGATAAAACAATTTTTTCCAATATTAATTTATTTTTATCTATCATTTCTAAGTTCGAAATATCTTTATTTAAATATTTATTAATATCCATAATTTTTAAAAAGTAATCAATTATTGAATTTACTAAATTATAATCTAACCATAATTCATTTAATTTTAAATATTTCTTTGAGGAAATCCCTTCATAAACATTTAAACCTTTTAAAAATATATTTATAAAAGTTAAATTTTTTTCAGGAAAAGTTGGAAGTATAATATTCATATTTCCAGTTTCATAAATTTCTAAAATGTTTTTATCTTGGTTAAATATTGTAAAATAATCAAAAGCCATTGAAATTAATATTGAAAATATTTCTTTTTTAAGTTCATTTTTAAAACATTCTTCAATTAAATTAGAAAATATTTTATTTATAATAACAGATATTCTAACATTAATTGTTAAATTTAATAATTGTGATTCTTTATTTTTGAAATTAGAGCAATAAGTTAAAATTATATTTATTAATTTAAATTTATCATCATAATCATCTAATTCATTAATCATTTCGTTGATAAATTTAATACTTGAATTAAAAGTTGAAGTAGTATAATTAAAATAAAAAATTAATACATCAATAATATAATGAATTAAAGGAATATGAAATATAATTTTTTTCAAAAATTTTTTGCTTGATAAAATTAATAAATGAATATGAGTGTATAAAGAATTTAAATTTTCAATATTTAATTTATCACAAATTTCTAATATTATATCTAAGATAAGAGAAATTTTTTGAGGAATATATTCAATAAAATCAGTTAAACATTCTATTATTTTAGTATAATAAATACTAATATATTTATGACTGTAAATTGTATTTGATAAAATTAAATCATGAGTATAACATTTTGATGAAATATAATTTTTATTTTTTTTAACCAAATGAACAGCTAATTCTTTTATATCTTCTTCAGTAGGAGAATAATTATTTAAATCTAAATTATGACATTCATTTTTTTTTAAAGGAAAGATATTTTTTTTTATAAAATAAAAAGAAAATTGAAATGATTTATTATATTTAAATAAAACTTGAATAAATTTTATAGTATTATATTTAATATCAGCAAAATCATTTTTAACTAAATTCATTAAAATAATTTTATATTCTTTTGAACTAAAAATATTATAAATAATTTCACTATTATTAGTCATTCTTAAATATTTTTTTGAAAAATCTAAAATATAATTAATTAAACAAGGAGAAATATTTAAAGATAATAAATTCACAACTTTTTTTAAATTATTTTCAACATTATCAATTCTATCTTCAATAATTTGTTCAAGTAATATTATTAAATTAGAGTTTCTTGTTTTAAAATTAGGATTCATAACTTCAAATTGATTAATATCAGAAAAAGAAATTAAATGTTCTTCACAACAAATTTTTTTTTCTTTCCAAAAACAATTATCATTATTATATATTGCGAAAATTAATTTATTAATTGGAATAAAGTAACTTTTTGAGCCTTCGTAAAATTTTAAAACATGTTCCCAAAAATCATTTTGAAATAAAGGATCATATTTTTTTATAATTTTATCATTATATAAAATATATTGAAAATAATATTGATAAAGAGGACTTTTCTCAGAAAAAACGAATAGATTTTTTGCAATATCAATTATATTTTTTAACAAATTATTAGTGAAAACTTTTTTTGGAAATTTTTCTAAAAAAATACTTAAAATCATCAAAAATTTATTATTAAATGCATCTTCCATATTTTTCTTTTTAAAACTTAAAATAATTAAAACAAGTTCAAAAAAAGATAACATTAAATCATTATGTTCAACACATATATGACTATTTAAATATAATAATTCTATTATCGGTAATATAATATTTATTCCTCCAATTAATGAAAAATTTTTTTGATAACAATGATAAATATGATATCCGCAATTTTCTCCGAAAATTAAATTATATTTTTCATTATTATTCAGAAAATTATATTGATAAGATATTGGAGAAAATAAACAAAGTAATTTATATAAAAATTCTTTTCCATGTTTATGAAAAAATTTATTTATTAATTTTTGTTTTGGAAAACCAAATAAATATTTATTTCTTATTAATTTATGAAATTCATAAGGAATATTTTTTTTAAATAATAATATTGAAGATATTTTACCATAAAAATTATTTCCTAATAAAATTGTATTTAAAGTTATATCTTTATTATTATTTAAATCATAATTATGTTCAAATAATAATAAATTATCATTTAAATATAAAGAAATAAGTAAAGAATTCTCTTTTTTTTCAAAAGAAAATGTCAGTTGATTCCAATCAAAAATTTTTTCTAAATTTTGAACAATTATTGGTTCATCATCATTTGAAATTATAATTTTTAATATTGAATTATTGGTTATTGAAACTGTTAAAATATAATTGTTATTAAAAACAAAAGAAATTAAATCAAAATTTGATTTAGAATTTTCTTCAGGTTTAAAACATAAATTTATACATAGTTCATCATTAATTTGACTTATAGGAATTGAAATATTTGAATTTCCATTTAAATAAAAATAATTATTTATTTGACTTAATGTTAAATTGATTCCAGATAAATGTTTTAATAATTCTAAATATTTTATTAACTCCTCATATAAGGGGCATTTAATTTCTTTATTATAAAAAAAAATAGATAATTTTTTGATGACAAAATCAATTATATCTTTTGATATATCAATATTATTAACTAAACAATCTATTATATTTAAACAAATAAGATTAATATTTTTTTCATTATTTTTATTATTTAAGTACAATTCTATAAAAACAATAAATAAATTTTTATTAATATTTTTTTGAAATAAGATAATATTTAAAGAATTAGTTGAAAAACATTCATAAACAACATTTAAAATTTTAATTATAGAAGTATAATTTAAATTTTTATTTTTAATTAAATTGTCAATTAAACAACTAATATGGCTATTTTTATATATATAATAAACTTTATTATTATTTGGATAATCTTTGAAAACTTCAGAAATTAAATTTGAAATATTATCATCGTTATAAAAAGTACCTTTTTCCATTTAAAAATATTTCTAATTCATTTTACAAAAAAATTAATTATTATTTTAAAAAATAATGTTAGATGAAGAAAGAAAAATCTATCCTCATAAATTGAGAATAAAAAATACAATAAAAATAAAAAAAAACCCTGAAAGTAATGATAAAACATATTTAATAAAAGAAGAAAATCAACCAAATCCAACAAAAAGAAAAAGAAATTATATCTTTCCTATAATAAATTTAAAAGAAAAAAATATTCCAACTAATTCTTTTTCATCAACATTAAAAAAAAAAATTAATAAATCAATAATAGATTTTTTCAATGAAAAAGATTCTTCAATAAAAAATAATGAAGAAAAAGACAATTCAACTTCACCAAAAAATAATATTTCAAATTTTCAAAATTATAAAAATTTTGAAGAAAATTATGAAAAATATTTAATTCATCACAAACTATATTCATCTTCAATTTTAAGTCATTCAAAAAGAAATAATCATAAATCTTGTTTACCAAATGAATCTTTAAGTGAATTAAAATATAATAAATTTCAAGTTTTAAAATCTTATTCAAAAAAAATATTGGTGAATAAATTATTTACAACAAAAAATACAGAAAAAAAAATAATAAAATTTTCTTCAAAAAATAAAATAAATAAATTAGACTCAATAAGAAAAAATAGAATATTAACATATTATATTAAACAAGGGAATAATGGTAAATTAATAGAAAAATGTATTCAAACAAGAGAAAATTGTATTCCAGTTTCAAAAGAAAATTATGCAAATTTAATATGGACTCCATTATCTTCTGATATAGATTTTAAAAGCAATGATTTTAAATTTCAATTTATAAATCATTTTGAATATCATAATGAATTATCTAATAAAATGAAATTATTCTTTAATTTAATTCATTATTCTGAATTAAATGATATTGATTTATTTTCTTTCTTTCCATTAACTGTTATTTTTCAATTTGAAGATAAATCTTTTAATAAACAATTAAAAGGTTTTGAACAATTATATAATGATATACCAAACTTATTAAATTATAATAATATATTATCTAATTATTACACTTTTAAAAGAATAGAAAAAGTGTATTCTGATTATTGCTCAATTAAATTAAGTACTCAAATTGGAAATTTACAAAGAATGAAAATTCCATATACTCATTATAATGGAAGAAATATTTGGATAATTAAACCAATTAATTTAAATAGAGGAAGAAATATAAAAGTTTTTAATGATTTAGATAAAATAATAAATGAAATTAAAATATTAAATGAAACTAAACAAATTATTTTAGAAGAAAATAATTCTAAATCATTTACAAAAAAAATAGGACATGTTATAGTTCAAAAATATATAGAATGTCCTCTTCTTTATAAAGGGAGAAAATTTGATATTAGAATTTGGGTTCTTTTAATTTTCAAAGAAGAAAAATTAAGTTTATATGTTTTTAAAGAAGGTCATTTAAAAGCAACTTGTGATAGATTTGATATAAATTCATCTAATTTATATATTCATTTAACTAATTATAGTGTCCAAAAACATAATTCTAATTTTTCAAAAGAAGAAATTGGAAATGAAATTTCTTTTGAAGATTTTCAAAAAGATTTAGATTTAAATGAAAAAACTAAAATTAATTTTAAAAAAGATATTTTTCCTAAAATTTGTAATATCATTAAAATAACAGGTTATTCAGTTAAAACAAGAATTAATTTGAGTAATAAAAGAAATTGTTTTGAAATTTTTGGATATGATTTTATGATTGATTGTAATTATAATCCTTTTTTAATTGAAGTTAATACCAATCCTGGTTTTGAAGAAAGTTCTCCTTTAATTAAATGTTTAATTCCTAGAATGATTGATGATGCTTTAAAATTAACTATTGATTCTCTATTTCCTTATGATTGTAATAATAATTCAAATTCACAATTTCATGTAAATGGGTATAAAGATAGTGAAAATATGTGGTTAAAAATAAAATTAAAATAAATTTATTATTTTGGTATTTTATAACTTATTATTTAATTAAAGTTTTGTGAATTTAGAATAATATTTAATATATTTATAAATGAAAAAAAACAAAAAAAAAATATATAAAGTTCATATCCCTAAAAAAAAATATACATACATAAAAACAGTTACAATAATCTTTTAATTGCTTTGATATCTTTTTTTTATTTTTTTCTGTAAATACATTAGATAAGACATAAATTTAAAGCCTAATTGGATTCTATTTTTAATAAATAAAGGAGTATATTTTGTTATTTTTCCATATCTTCCATCATGAATATCTTTAATAGAAAAAATTATAATATTATATTTCCAATTAAATAAAGTCCAAATTAATAAATCATATATTAATTTATTCTCTCTTTTATGGATTAAATATTTTAATATTCTATATTTTCTTCCAACAACAAATTTTTTATTTATATAAAGAAAACTAATTTGAATATTTGAATGGTAAATTTTAACAAAATTCATTCCTATATTATTTCTTAATTGAACGAATTTCTCTTTTAATAACCTATTATTTTTATTTTTTATACATTTTAAAGCTTTTAAAAATTGAATTCTTTGACTTCTTATAAAAAGTAATTCTTTAAATTGATTATATGACTTCTCTATTAAATTTTTACTTCTTTTACTTTGAATATTCCAAATAAAAAAGTTATTTCTAAAATTATTTTGAACAATTTTAAAAACTCTTTTTAAAAACTTATGTTTAAAAAAATCATAAAGTTTTTTATAAACAAATTTCATTATTGTTTTCCTTAAAATATGTTTTCCATGAATTCTTAAATGAATTATTTTTCCTAATCTTTTCAATTTCTGAATTATCATTTTATTTGCAAATATTTTTCTTATTTTTTTAAATTTTTTCAAAGCTACAAATTCAGATATTTTTTTTGAAGCATTTTTTAAATTAATTATATGAGTCCTTTTGAGCCATTCTCTTAGATATTTTGATAATATATATAAGTTTTTTTCATCAATTCTTAAATAGATTTTTTTTAATTTATATAACTTTTTGTTTCTCCAAATATAAAAATATTTTTTTAAATCATAATATTCATAAATTTTAATCATTGAATTTAGTTTATTTTTTTTCAATATATTTTTCAATTTTTCAAAACTTTCTTTTAAATTATTTTTATCATTTTGATTTGCTATTTTTAATAAATATTTTTCTTTGATTTTTTGAATGTTTTGTTTATCTCCATAATAAAATTCTTTACTTTTTGATATTTGATTGAATTTAGTTAAAAAATAAGTTTTATGAATATATTCTTTTTTCTTATAATTGTTATCTAATAAACTGATAAATAATCTTAATTTTAAAATTTCCATTGGTTTCACATAATTATTATAAATTTGATTATGTAATTTCAATAATTCAAATTTTTTTCTTAAATAGGTATTTACACAATATTTTTTATTTGATTCATTTATTTTATTTATTAATTCTTCTAACATTTTTTTCCTTTCTAAAGTTTTAATTGTATCTTTTTTCCATTTTAAAAATTTAATTAATAATATATTTTTTTCTTTAAATTCTTCAAATTTTTGTTCATAGATATTATCATATATATTTTTTTTCCAAAGTAAAAAAAATTTTTTTAAATTATTTTTCTTTTTTATTTTATCAATATCTCTACAAATTTTATTGATTTTAAAACATTTTATTATAATTGGAATTTCTTTATTTTCTTTTAGAAAATGTTCAATTTCAAAAATTTTATAATACCATTTATTAAAATATTTTCTTAAAAAAAATATATTTAAATGAGAATTTAATTTTTTAATTCTGTAATAATTTTTGAATGAAGAAAAATTTTCTTTAATATATTTTTTATGAAAGAAATCAATGATTTCATTTAAAATAAAAGTTTTTGAGAATTGTTTTAAATTATTAAAGTATTTTTTTAAAATAATTTTTTGGAAAGTATTTTCCAATTTAATTAACATAATTGGAAATTGTAAATCAAGAGATTTTCTTTTTAAATTTTTTAATTTTTCGTTAAAAACTATATTATTTTTGAAAGAAATCATTGTCCTAAAAGATTTTTGTTTTTTAATTATATTATTCCATTTTCTTAAATAATCTTTTATAAATTTATAATAAACTAAATTTTTTAATGTTTCTTGATTATTATATAGTTTGAATAATTTATTTTTGATTAATATTAATTCTTTTTTTGATAAAATCTTTTTAAAAAATTCAAATTCATTTTTAATATTTTTATTTATCTTTAAATTCCAAACTTGTAATCTTTGAAAAAATTGATGGAATTTTTTACATTTATCTTGGAATTTCTTTTTATCATTTTTATATTTTAATTTATAAAAAAGATAAGGATGATAATAAAAACCATTTTTTCTCTTAAATTTATCATTTTCCCTTATTAAAAAACCTCTAACTAATTTCTGAATTAAAATAATTTTTAAATAAGTTTCATAATCAAAAACTCTTTTACTATATAAACTTCTATTTTTATAAGGTTTAGCAAAAGTTTTTTCTCTATTTTCAGAAATACTTTTTTTCAGATAATAATCTAAAAATTTTCTTTGAATAAAAATAACTTTATGAATAACATTATTATAAATTTTCAAAAGGCAAAAATTATTATATAAATTTGAAAAATAATTTCTTACTCTATTTTTAAAATAAACATTATTAACCTTATTAATAAAAGGTAAAATATCCTTAATATTATGCAAACAATCAGAAAATATTTTTCTAACTAAATATCCACGAAAACAACTTTGAATTTTAGAACAAAGAAAAAAATAAGAATTGCAAAGTAAAATACTTTTCCACCATTTTTGAATAATTAAAGAATTTTCAATCATTTTTTTTTTCTTTTGAATATTATCAGGTTTTATTCTATATGAATATTGTAATCTTCTTGCATGAACTGCAGCATTTTTTGCAGAATCATATTTCAATTCTATATAATGATTTATATGTTCTTTTCTATATTTTGGTATCTTTGTTAATGAACTTCCAAATAATATTAAAGAACTTTTTCTTCTTATTGGTATTTTTATTTGTTCCTCAAATTTATTTTCAGATATGTCATTTTTCGTTGATTTATATATTTTTGAAAATAATTTATTATTAATTTGCTTAAAATTAATTGTTTTTTTTAATATTATTTTTCCAAGTTTGTGATTATAAAAATTAAAGTAAAAATAATTTGAAAAAATTTTTTTTGATTGGATTTTAGATAAAAGTGAAAGGGCTTTATTTTTTGGATAAATAAAATTTTTTTTGTAATTTAAACATTTTTGGATTATATTTATTTCTTCATTAGATAATTTTTTTTCTTGATTTAAATTTGAAAAATTTTGTTTTTTTGAATTTGGAGAAATTAAATTTTTTGGAGTATTTTTTTCTGATAATTCAATTTCTCCTTTTATTAGAAAAGATTTTTTTTTAATTGTTATTTTTTTTTTTCCATTTTTTGAGGATAATATTTTATTTTTATTCATTATTAAATCTAAATTAACAGGAATATCCATTATATTTATTTCGGACATTAAGTTAATATTTTATTAATTATATATTTATTTTTTCAATAAATTAAAGAATAAATTTGTTTCCTAAAAAATATTAAATATATAAAAAATTGTTTAAATTAGAATTTCATTAAAAAATATTAAAATAATTTAACTTATTTTAAACAATTCTTCGCTCAAAAAAACAAAAAAGAAATATAATTAACAAAACACTATTATTATATCTTTTTCAAATAATTATAAGATGAAATATGAACTCTTATATTTAATTATTTATTTGTTTCTTGATAAAAATTTGATATTTAAAAACATGAAAATTTCCCATTGGGTATTTTTGAAAAATAAACCATTTTTAATTTTCAATTCAATAAACAAATAAATTTTATAATACATGCTTATAGTTAAAAAAAATATTATTATCTTTTATATAATTTCATTCTTTCTTCTTATTTAATATATTATTCTCTTTTAAATAGACTGAATTTTTTATTTAAACTATCTAAAATGTTTTTTATGAAAATACTTCTTTTCAAATCTTATTCTGCTTTTTAATTCAAATAAATTATTTAATATCCCTATGATTATTAATATTTTAAATAATAAAAATATTTCATTTTTTCATATTAAAATTTCATTATTAATTAATTGACTTAGCAAATTTATTTAGAGCTATATTTTTAAATAAATTATTTAAAGTATAAAATAATTAAAAATTTTATTCAATTCTTGAGAAATTAATATGAATTAATATTATATAAATTCAATCTAATTAAATATAGATGAAATTTTAATTATAAAAAATTTAATTGATTATTACATAGTAAAAAAAAATGTCTTAATAAAAAATAATAAATTAAATTAATATGATTTAAAAAAAATAGTATGGAACCAAATTGTTTTATTAAAAAAGTTAAATATGCTATTTTTCATTTATATTATTATCTCTTTTACAATTATAATACAAATAAAATAAAATATTTTATATTTGTATTATTTGATACATTTCAGTTATTTTCAATAAATATTAATGAAAGAGTAAAATTAAAAATTTTTAAAATAATTAGAATTATATTTTTTGGAAAGATAATTCGAAAATTTTTCATTATTTTATTAATTTTTTAAAAAATTTCAATTCAAATGCTTATAATAGTTTTAATTATAAATTTTTTTTAGTAACATTATATACTTCTTATTCATTTGTCTTTATTGGAATATTTTTATTTATAATTCTTCTTAGAGAAATATCAAGAAATAAAATAATAAAACATTATAAATATCAATTAACATTTTTGAGATATTTTTTAGTTTATAATGTATATATTTTTTATTACCCAATATTACGTAAAAGAAAATTTTTAATTTTAATATAGAAATTAATTTTCCAATAATATTTTGTAAAAATTCAAATGAAGTTATTAATAATGAGTTGAAATGTTATTCAACAAAACATATAATTCATTTAATAATAAGTCTAATAATTTGTATTTCAGATTTTCTTTTTTGCTTTTTAGCAACTTCATTATATTTTTCAAGAGAAGAAAGTATTGAAAATGGAATTATTAGAGCTTTTATTTCAAATCCAAAACAAATGATTTTAATCGCAAAAACTATTATGATAATAATTTTAGGAATTGATTATATTGTTAATCATAATTCTCATGCGATTATTCCTTTATTTTCTTTTTTTTTTGGTTCTTTTATTTTTTATTATTCTTTTCTTGAAAATATTTTCATTTCTGAAAAAGATTGTAAACAATTATTTGTTTATTATATGAGTTTAGTTTATATGCTTTCTGGATTGTTTGTTTTATTGGGTTATGTTATTAAAGGAAAATGCAATAAAAATTATTTTATAATTTTTATTTTGTTTAATATTATTCTTATTTTATTTGCTTATATTTGGGTTTATAGAATTAAAATAATTAATTTTAGAGATGAATCACAATTTTTAAGTGAATTTGATATTTACCTTCACACAAAAAATTTACTTTCATCTTTACACCAAAAAAATAATAATAGAGAATTAATGTTAAATTTTTTAGAATATCAAAGTTATCATTCTAATTATTTTGAGAAAGATTTGAATGATGATGACACACAATATAATTATTATTTAATTATTGAAAAAACTTTAAGAAAAAGAATGATATTATTTAAAAAAAGTCTTATTTTAAAATTATTGCATTTTCTCATTTTAACAAAATATTTAAAAAATAATAAAAGTGCATATTTACTTTTATATCATTTATATCGTGATATTGAAAATAATATTATAACTGTAAGTTTTTCTCAAAAATTTTTTATTTTTAGATTAAAAAAATCAATTGAAGATGATTCAATTGAATTTAATTATAATAAAAATAAAATATCAAGTAGATATCAAATTAATAATTTAATAGATTTAATTGTAAAAGTTTCGGAAATGTATTATTCTTTTTGGAGTTTATTATTGTCTTCTATTCAAAATAAAGAAATAAAAAAAATAAATGAAATTGGAAGAAAAATACATAAATTAATAAATGAAATAGATTTGAAATTTAAGGAAATTGAAAATACAAAATGTAAAAATTATAAAATGTTATTATTATATGGTTATTATTTAAGAGATATATTAAATGATAAAGAAAAAGCAGAAAAATATTTAAGTAAAAATTATATTCCTAATATTCAAGAAACAACAAAATATAAAAATAAAAATGATTATGAAGAATCTTCTGATTTTCAATTCATTATAATTTCAATAAAAAAAAATTGTTCTATAATTGAAAAAATATCAAATGAGTTTTGTATAAATTTAGGTTATTCTCCTTCTGAATTAATAGGAAAAAATATAAATATGATATTTCCAGAATTTTTGAAAGAAGAATATGAAATTGAAATTAAAAAAAATTTACATAACTCAAATTATAAAGAAGAAAAAAAAAAATTGTTTTTAAAATCTAAAACCAAATATTTAATCATATTCCCAGTTAAAATATCATTAAATCATGATGAAGAACATAATAATTATCTTTTAATAGAATTAGTGACAGAACAATTTGGAATATCAAATAAAAAAACAAAAGATTTAGAATGTCATTTAATCACTGATTTAAATTGTATAATAAAAATATATTCTTCAAATTCTATTTATTTATTAGGACTTAATAGTAAATATTTTAATAAAACAATAGATATTTCAAATTATATTAAAGAATTTAGAGATGAAATCCTTCAGATAATTTCAAATAATATTTTTGAAAATTTAGAAATGATTCATTTAAAAAGAGGAATATTGAAAAAAAAATTTATAAGAAATGAGAAAGATATCAATTGGAATATTAACAATACAAAATTTAAAATAGAATGTAGTGAAATATATATTAATAGTAAATTAATAGGATATTATTTTCAAATGAGTAAAATAATAGAAAAAGATGATAAAGGAATAACAATAATTCAAAATTATCATAATATAGGATTAAATTTATTACCAAATTTACATTCTCCTTTAACAAGAGCAAAAACAACAAGAAAAATTTCAAAAGATATTGTTAAAGAATCCTTAATAATAGAAAAATTTTTTATTGAAGATGATTTTATTCCAGAATTTGAAAAAGAATTAATTTTTGATTCAAAAAAAAAAATATATTATTTTCAAAATAAAGAACTTATAAAAGAAAAAAATTATAGTGGTTATAGAAATTCTATTCAAAGTATTAAAAGAAGAAAAACTTTTCTTTTAAAAAAAAAAAGAAAAATAACATTTTCTGAAAATTCATCATCTTCTTCAAATTCTTCATCTTCTAGTAATTCAAGTAATGAAGAGAGTGAACTTTCTTCTTCAATTATAAGTTTAACTGAAAATGATACTTCAAATGATGATGAATATGATATATTTAAAACAAGTACAATTCATTTTGATAAAATTTATTTTGTTGATATGAAAAACATTTTTTTATTTGTTTTTGATTTTAATAAAAAAATTCCTGTTGAAGATAAAAATTTTATTAAAAAAAGCCAAATTGAAACTATTATTGAAAAAGAAACCTATTTAAATGAAAATATAAATTTATCAGGTAAAGTTTTAAAAAAGCAAACTTTGAAAAAAATATTTAATAAAAAGGATAAAATTATTGAAAAAAAAAATAATAATAAAGAAGGGAAAAAAGAGAAATCTCAAAGAGAAGGTTTTTTAAATTTTTTTATTATAATGTGGATAATATTAATAATAATAAATTCAATATGTTTCATACTAATTTCAGTGTTTTTTTTCAATTTTTGTCTTTCAATGAGAAAAAAAATAATTCAAACAATAAATATACATAATTCAATAAGTGATTTAATGGAAAATTCACATAAAACTTTTTATTATTCTTTTAATTTAATTATTCTTCAAAATAAATTATTTACAAATTTTCTTATTGAAAAATCAGAATTAAAAACAAGTTTCAGAAATACTTTAAACAATATTTATAATCATTTCATTGAGATATCTGAAAATATAAATATTTTTTCTTTATCAGCTAAATATAAAAAAAAAATAGAAAATTATAATTTAATATTAATTAGTATAGAAAATAATTTAAAAAAAAATATTTCTTTTTCAAAGGTTAATAATATTATTCAAGAATTTTCTTTTGCAATTTATTATATTCTAAATTTAAATGATGATCAATTGAAATTTTCAAATATTTATTTTAATTTTATTTTAGCAAACTATGAAACTCTTTTATCTGATAATTTAAACGACTTTTCAAATATTTTTTTAGATGAATATAAATATTTAAATAAAAAAATGATAATAATTATGTTAATTAGTATAATAATTTTTGTTTTAATAGGTTTAATAAGTTTTTGTTTACAATATATAATAATATATAAAATTTATGATGAACAAAAAAAAGCAACAGATATTTTTTTTAAAATTAATCCAGATTATATTATAAATGCAATTCGGAATTGTGAAAATTTTATAGAATTAAACCAAAAAGATAAAAATAACCCAGAATATCTTGTTTCAAATCCTTTAATTAATCTTTCCCAAAATGATGTTAATGAAAATTATTCTTCCAATTATAATGATTTAGAAAATAAAAGTTTACTTAATAAAAATATTAAAATTGATTTTGATATAAGAAAAAATTCAATTTTTCAAAAAAAAGAAAAAAAATGTTTTGATAAAAAAAAAGTCGATAATTTCTATATTGTTTCCTATTCTATTTTTTCTTTAATTTTATTTGGAATTTTACTTTATATAACTTTTTTTCTAAGAATCAAATACAATTATTCATATAGTTTATCAAATTTATATGTTAAAATATTAAATCAAAAATCTTTTTTAATAAAATATTATAATTATGTAAGAACAATGATAATTTATCATTCTTACAGAAACCAAGATAATCAAATAGGAGAAATTTACAAAAATTTGAAGTTTAATTTAAAAAATACATTTAACACAAATCAAAAAATGTTTGTAGAAATCTTTACAGCAATAAATCCATTAAATAATCATGAAAAAGGTATTTTAAATAATATAATAAATGATGATATATGTGTTTATTTTGCTTCATCAAATCTTTATAATATATCTTGTGATAATTATTCAGATGGAATCACAAGATTTGGACTTTATGCTTGTTCTGTTTATACTTTTCAACTGCTAATTTATTTGGATATGGAATTAGAAGATATATTATTGAAAGGAGAAAAAAAAGGTTTTTCCTATAATGAAGTTTTTTATAAAAGTGATACAATTAATGAACTTTATCCCAATGATACTAATTTATGGGATGAATATAAAAATTTAAATCCTTTTCTACTTTTCAATAATAAGAATTTTCTTTATTTGGAATTATTAATTGAATTAATAATTCAAAGTGCTTCTAGTTATTTGTCTAATTTTTTAAAAGAAAAAATGTTACAAATTATTAATGGAACACAAAATCAAATTATTTTTTTTCATGTTTTATTTGAAATTTTAATTATTTCATCTATTTATTTCTTTCTTATTCCTAGAATTTTAAGGAAAAATGTTGAAATGAAAGAAGAAAAAAATATGTTGAAAATTATTCCCAAAAATGAATTAGAACAAATTTTAATTAAAGACAATATTAGAATTTAGATATATCAATTGTAAAATTGTTAGTTGTCTTATTTTTTTAATTATTCAAGTTAATATATAGAGTATTAAAAGGTAATTATAAATTTTATTCTTATTTACAAATTCACTAAAATTTTTTTTATTTATTTTTAAGTTTATTGATTCTATTATTAAAAATAATTTTTCCAAAATTTAAATAAAAATAAAAAACTTACTAAGAATGAGATAAATAAGTTTATAAATTCAATTTAAATATATAAAACCTTTACTCAATAAAATAAATAAATAAGATTCAATATTTACAAGAATTACTTCTGAAATAATTGTTTTCATCTTCATTAAATTGTTCTTGAATTTCATATAATTCCCATCCATCTAAACTACTTTTATAACTATCATTATCATTTTTATCATCAGAATTCAATCTCATAGAATAATTATTACTATCATATTTTTGTGTTTCTTCACTTGTACTTATAGTTCCAAAAGATAATCTTGAAATTGCTTCTTTTAATAAATAAATATTATCTTTATTTTGTGTAAAATGTTCAATAAAGGAATATTCATTTTTCATTTTATCTTCTCTTATTAAATCACTAAAACAATAATTTGATAATTCATATATTGAAAAAGGCCTATTATCTCCTAATACAATTAATATATTATTTTCTTTATTATAATACATTTTTGAGATTGACTTGAATTCTGTTTTTAACTTTAAATTTGGATATTTTAAATTATGAGACCAAAATTCAATATTTCCAAGATTTGTAGATATTATTATTTCACTTTTTAAATTTTTGAATTGAATATTTGTTATCATTGAATTTTTATCTAATGAAGAAAATTCAAAACGTTTTTTAATTGAAAACTGGAAATTTTCTTTTTCTGAAAAATCATAAAATACAATTTTGTTTTGAGAAGATGTAAATAAAAAATTTCTTTCTTTTATTAAATAAATATTATTAATTGGTACTTTTGTTTCTGAATAAATAGCTTGTAATAAAATAAATTGTATTAAATCAACTATTTGATAAATATAAATAGAACCTTCTTTATCAGAAAGTATAATTTTATGATTTAGACAATCAAAATAAAATAAATCAGGATAAAAAGGAATTTTTATTTTTGATATAATAGTTTGATAATTAAATTCACTTATTATAATATTTTTTTCATTTTCTCCTATTGAATAAATATAACCACTATTTTTATCTATACCAAAATTTATTATTTTTTTTTTATGTAATTTTATATTTCCTATAATTTCTAAATTTAAGTTTAAATATAAATTATAAATATCAATTGAACCATCTTCAAAAGAAATAAATATAATACTAAAATCATTATTTCCAATTAATTTAAATTTTGTGATTTTTTTTTCAATTTGAATTTTTTTTATTATTTTAATTTCATATTCAAATTGTTTATTTTTATAATATTTACTTATAATTAATTCACTTAAATACTTTGATGATGAATAAAAAAAAGAACTTAAAAAAGAAAAATTATCTTTATTTGAACAAATAAAAAAAAGATTATCTTTAATAAAACAATCAATAATATTAGGAAAATCATTAGAAATAGTTAAAAAAACATTTTTTTTAATAGGTAAACAATTATCAATATTATTAATTAATTTTTCGAGTTCAAAAAAATCAATAGTTAATTTCAAATTTAAAATATGTTCTTTTTCACAAAGTAAATGTAAATAATTATCAAGCATTGATAAATAAGAATTTAAATAAGTATCATTTGTATGTAATAAAGAAGGAATTGGAGGATTTTCCAATAAATTTCTTTTAAATAATTCATTTAAATAATCTTTAATTAGGTATTGTGATTTTATTACTTTCCAATTTTTATTTGCAAAATCACTGCTTAGAATAATTGTAAAAAAAATAATTTCCTCATTATTTATAATTTTTTTATCCCATCTTACTACTTGAAACTATAATAATTAAAAATATTTAAAATACTTTAAAATTAAATTCATTTTTTTTATTTTCTTCCATAAAAAATAATCAAAAATTTAGTTTGTTGTTTATTATATTAAAATAAGTAATAATTAATTAAAATTGATTTAATATTTAATATCCAACAAACAAAGCTAAATGAATTAAATTTTCAAATATTTTAAAAAGAATATTATGCATATAAAATAAATGATCAACCATTTGGCATTGTTCAATTGGATTAACTTAAATAATTCATTTTTAATTTTTACAAAAAATCAAATTTTATCTATATATATATTTACTTTATATTGAAATTTCAATTTTTCAGAAAACTTACTTTTTTACTAGTTTTTTTTCTATTATAATTTCTATTTTTTAAAATAGATTTAATTGGAAAAGGAATTTTATTGTTTTTATTATATTTTCTTAAATTCAAATTTAAAAAAGTTTCAAAATCATTTCTTTTTGGGAATTCAAAACTATCATTTGAACTTTTACTTGTTTTTGAATTTGTTTCTGAAGATGAATTTGAAGTATAATATTCTTCAATTTCCTTATCATATTCATTTTCTAAAAAAAATTCTTTTTCTTGAATTTTTTTAAAGTCAACTATATTAACATAATCATTGTTGATTCGAATAAATTTATAATTTTGATCTATTGTTTTTACTCCATCAATAATAAAGAAAAATTTATAATTAAATTTCTTTATATAATTTCTTGGAATATCAAAAATATATTGTTTTCTTATTGGGCAATATTTTACAGTATATTTTTTTTGTTCTTTTCCTAATTTAATTGATATTTTTATATTTTTTGAATTTTGAATTGTAGGGATTATAGAATAATCACATTTTAATTTTTTAATTAATGTTTTAACTTTTATTCTAAATAAATAATTTATTATATAAAAAGATAGTTTTTTTTGTGCTTTTATTCTATTATCTAAAATCTGTTTAATAAAATTAGTTTTTTTAATTTCTAATTTTTTCAAATATGCTATTTTAGTTATTTAATAAAATTTTACCTTTAAATGTTTTTTGGATTAATAAAGCTGATTTCCTTCTTTCTTCAATAATTTGTTTAACCAAAAAAAAATAATTTTCTTGTTGAGAAGAATTTTCCATTTTTGTCAACAATGAAAAAAAAAAAAAAACTTAATTATATATGAAAAAAAAATTAATATAATACTTTAATAAAATTGCTTTCCCCAAAAATTAATAAATAAAAATAAATAGTAAAAAATTTCTTAAAACAAAAAAAAAAAATAATGTCAGAATTTTCGATTATATCAATTCCATCTTCTCCAAAAAATAGATTAAGACATTCACAAACAACAATAATGAGATTATCAAAAAGACAAGCTTCTGAAATATTATTTCAACCAATTGAAATTCCAATAAAGAATCCGGAAATAAGAGAAAAAACAAAAATTAATTTAAAAAAAAATTTATATGTTGATTTAAGTCCTTTTAAAACAGAAATTGATGAATCAAATGATTTTATAACAAGAGAAAATGAAGACCAAATTTTATATAAAAGACAAAATTTGATTAGAAAAATTTATTTAAGTAGAAATGAATATCAAAAAAGAAGAAGAAGTAGAATTAATATTACTCCTTTAAAAATTTTTGATGAATCTACTAATGATGAAATAAGAAATTCAATAGTTAATATTTATAAAAAAGTTTCGAAAAATAATTTATCTTTTTTAAATAATGAGGATGATGATGAAAAATATTTTGATGAATATAATAATGATGATATTATTGAAGAAAAAAAAGAAGAAACTACTGAAAGAAAAATTAATAAAGATAATGAAGAAGAAGAAAAAAATAATTGTATAAATGATAATAATATATATAATGATGAACAAAAAGAAATCAATATTAATAAAATAAAAATTAAAAAAACTATTATAGATGAAAAGAAAAAGAAAAGTTTTAAAAAAGAAGATAATAAAGAAAAAGAAAAAATAAAAGAAGAAAAGAAGAATAAAGAAAAAGAAGAAAAAGAGATAAAAGAAAATGAAGAAAAAAAAGATAATAGAGATAAAATCCAAAAAAAACAAAAAAAAGAAAAAAAATCAAAAAGTAAAAATAAAGAAAAATCAAAAGATAAAAATAGTAAAAAAGAAAACACAACCTGTTCATGTGTATGTTCAATATATTAAAAAAAATAGACAAAAAAAAACAAAATAACATTTTTTATAAATATCAAATAGAAACCGGAATTATAATATTTTATAAATAATCCAATATTGTAAAAAAAGAATTCCAATTAAAAAAAATATTCAAAAACTAAATAAAAAAAGTTCAACTGATTTTAAAATACATTACAAATATAAAAACTCTAAAAAAAAGAAAAAAAGTAAAAGAAAAAAATTTTTATTGACCAACATATTTAATAATTTCAGGTTCAGCAGTTAAAGTATAAGTATTAATACCACAAGCTCCTTCTCCTCTAATTAATCTAAAATAACCATTTTCTCCCCATTCAGGTCCCCAAGAATTTTGTATTTTCCAAAATTTTTTTCCATTTTCAACTCCATAACCAACAATGACAATAGCATGATTAATCATAGGAGGACAAAACCAAGTAAAACTAGGTTCATAAATTCCATCAGAATAAAACATTAAAGGATAAGAATTAACAGCACCTGCTAAAGGACCATATTTAATTAAAGCTTTTTTCATTTCTTCTTCATTATTAGAAATAAATTGATAACTTTTTACTTTTACAACTGAATTTTCATCTTTTCTTCTACAAGGCAATCCATCTTTTTCTTCAAATTTATAATTTTCTTCTAATCCAACTCCAGTTGTCATTAAATATTTAAATGATTTTTCCATTGCTCCTCCTTGACATCCATTATTTGTTTTTGAACAATCTATTAATTCTTGTACTGAAAGTTCAATTAATTTATTTGTTATATTTTTATATTTTGCCTCTAAAATTGAATTAGTTGAAAATGCCCAACAACCACCACATTCTCCTTGTCTTTTTATTTTTGTTTCCAATCCTTTTTTTGTCCAATCAAAATTTTCTGGAATTTCTTCATTTCCTAAATCTATTTTCTCTATTTTTTTCTCATTTAAATTCTTTCTTATCTCTTCTTCTATATTTTTATTTGTATATTTTTCAAAAAATTCCTCCTCTGTCATATCTGAAAAAGAATTTATTTTAAATTTTGATGTTTTTGTATTTTTGTTTAATGATATTATTTTCTTCCTATTTTTTTTATATATTTCAAAACGATTTCTAAATTCCTCTTCCGAAGAATAATGTTTATTATATTTCTTTATAAAAGATTTAAATTCTTCTAAAAGAAGGTCTTTTGATTTACAAAAAGAAATTAGTATAATTAAAGTTATTAAAAAGATATTTTTTTGCATTTTTTTTTTCTTTTGAAAATATTAATTTTTTAATTTATTTAATGAAAAAAATATTTTAATAAAT
Organism: Isotricha sp. YL-2021b; assembly: GCA_023805745.1. Lineage (NCBI taxonomy): Eukaryota > Ciliophora > Litostomatea > Vestibuliferida > Isotrichidae > Isotricha > Isotricha sp. YL-2021b. Next base: position 72,466 of record JAJJKW010000216.1, on the reverse strand, counting down.
AAATAAAAAATGGAAATGAATGAAGAAAACGGGGAAAAAATAAAAAAAATAATAAAATGTCCTCTTTGTTTTGGAGTAATATCAAATTCTTTAACATGTCCATTATGTAGTACATTTATTTGTTCAAATTGTTTAAAAGATTTTTATATGACACAAAAAAAAACATATTGTCCATCTTGCAAAGGAAAAATAAGATATGATGAATTTTATCCAATTCCAGTGATGGAGCATTTGTCTAATTATTATATAAAAAATCAAAATCAAAAATTTATAGATAATCATAAAAATGATAATAGTAATAATAATAATGATAATAAGAAAAAAAAGTGCCAAAAACATAATTATGAGGTTCTTTTTTATTGTATAGATTGTAATAAAAAACTTTGTGGTGAGTGTATTGAGACTTTTAATAAAAAAAAAAATGAACATTCTTCCCATTATGTTTATAATATTAGAGATTTGGAAAAATATAATTTATTTGAACCAATTAAATTATATCAAGAATTAAACAAAAATAAAAATAATTATAAAAATTATATTGATAAATGTGATTTAAATTTAAATTTCTTAAATATTCTTGAAGAAATAAGGAAAAATCATTTAAATCAATTTCAACAATTTATTCAAGAAATATTTGAGAAGTTTATTAAAAAAAAAGAAATAAAGAAAGAAAAAATATCTAATCAGAAAACACAATTAGAAAAAGAATTTCCTCCTTTAAATATTTTAGTAAATAAAATATTAACTGAAAATGGAAATAAAGGAATTCAAAAATTAAAATCAAAAATAGATGAATATAAAAATAAAAAAAAACATTTGATAGAGAATGAAGAATCAAAATCAATTATATCAGAAGAAATTAATATTTTATCAATTGATCTATTTGAAAGTGAACAAATTAATATAATTATTGATTTGAATAATGGAGATAATTTAGGAAAAAAAAATTTAAAAATTTCTGATTTAAATGTTTGTTATAGTCTGGATATTATAGCAAAAGAGAGAATAACTTTTTATATAGAAATTAAACACCATAATGAATCAAATATTATATCAAAGTTTTTAGTTGCGATTATTATACAAAATTATAATAAAAGACTAGATAAATTTTTTTTAAAAGAACTATTACCAAATAATGAGTCTCTTTATCGTTTTTCAGAATTATATGATATAAACTCACTTGTGGATCCATCTATTTCTTCTAGTTCAATTAATTTCAATATTATAATCTCAAGAATAAAATTATCTTTAGAATAAAAATAACTATAATAAAAACATATTAATTTTTAATTAATTTTTGAATTAAAATTGAATTTTAATTATTAATTTATATTAATGGATTTGGAGAAGGAGTAAATTGACTTTCACTTAATTTATTTTTTTCAATTGAATTGATATCTATTTTAAACATTTTAAAAAATTTAAGTAATTCATTTGGATTAATTGGAATATTATAATCAACTTTTTTATTTTTTGCATTGATTAATTCATTTGAAACTGAATGGGAAATATATAAAATAATTTGAATATCAAAATCAGTTAATTTTCCATATTTTTTTAATTTAAACCCTAAATCATTTAAAATTTGGCTATTAAATTGTTTAAAATTAATAATATTATTTTCATCTTTTTGACCTTCTTTATTATTATTTTTTTCATTTTCCATTTCATTAATTAAAAAATTTTCATATTCTTTTTTATTAAAATTTTTTTGAAAAATTTGACTAATTTTCACTTTTGAATCATCATTACTTAAAATAATTTCACTTTCAAAAGAATCAATTTCACTATTTTCTTTTTTTTCATTATTTAATTCATTGTTTTCAAAATTTGTCAAAGCTTCTATTTTCTCTTCTACAATTTCATTTTGAGTTGCTTTAAGTTCTAAATCTTTTTCATATTTTTTTATTTCAGCTTTAGTATTTAAATAAGTAGTTTTATCTACCTCTTTATAATTAAATCTAGAAGAATCACTTATAATTTTTTTTAAAACTTCTAATTGATTTTCATTTCTTTTAATATTTAATTTTTCATCATCTTGTTCAGTATAATTAAAATGATTTTCTAATTCTTTCATATTTTCTTCATTTATATTATATTTAATTTGAATTTTATTTAATATTTTTTTTCTTATAATATTTAAAGGCTCAAATCCAATCATATGACAAGCTGCTAATTTTAATATTGTATCTTGATAAATTTGATTTAATTTTGTCTTTTCATTATTTTCTATTATTTTACTTTCTTCCATATGAATTTTTTCTTGTAAATTAAATTTTTTTAATGTATACCATTGCTTTTTAACTAAATAATCGCAATTTTTTATTTTTATATATAATTCATTTATGATGTTTTTTATATCTTGATCACTTTGAAATTTTTCTTCCATTTTTTCATATAAAGATTCTTCTTCAAAATTAATTTTTTGTTCAAATGCTCTATTTATGATTCTATCCCATTTTCTCATCTTTTTATCTTCAATATCAGAGGCTATTTATTTTATTATGAATTTTATAATTTACAATATGAGTTTTTTCTTATTTGACCTATTTCTTTTAAATTTGGATTTTTCTTTTTTCTTCCCATTTATTAAATTATAATATATAAAAATAAATTTAAAAATTATACACCAAAAAAATTAAAACTTCTTACTCAAAAATATAAATATCAAAAATAATGTTTTAAAATAAAATCTTTCAATATCTTAAAAAAATATAAATTTAAATTGATTATAAAAAATAATAAAATATAAAATATATATATATATACATATTATCACCAAAAAAAAAAATTTTTAATTTATTAAAAAAATCATAAAATAAAAAAATGTCATTAGAACCACAAATTTCAGATTTTTTTGAGATATCAAAAAAATTTTATAACGAATATATTAAAGATTTCTGTCCAGATATGTCATCGGAAGAATTTAATAAATTTAGAATTCATTATATAAACTTATTATCAGAAGTAAAATATACTATAATTTAAATAGGATTTATCTGATTTTTTTGAAAATGAACGTTCATTTCAATTAGTATTAAATACAATGCAAATAGGTTTTAATATATGGAACAATACATCTAACAAAGAAAAGCTTAAAAATGATATTTTTATCTTTTTTTTTCTTGCTTCATGCTTTATAATTACAAAAGTATAATAAAATTTTTATTTTAACTTAGTTAGAAAATCCAAAGAAAGTGAAAAAATTAAAAAATTATATCTGTGAACATCAAATTGATTTTACATTTATAATTTGGGCTGAAAGACTAATTTTAAAACAATGTTCTTGGATTGTTTGTAGAGTTACTCCAAATGATATTTTAGAATCTTTTTTTTTCACTTATTTTTCACCTGAAATTTATAATATTTTTTTTAAAATTATTCAAAGCTTAATTCAATTTGTTTTTACAGAATATAATATTTATTCAAAATATGATATGTTAATTATTGTTTTATCTTGTATTTATTTTACCTTTGTTAATATTGAAGGAATTGAAAAAGAAATCAAAGAAGAAACTTATTTAATTTTTTGTGAAAAAGTTAAAACAGTTAATTTTATTGATTGGATTAAAGTTGAAGAATGCACCAATGAAATAATCATTTTAATTAAAGAAGATGAAAATGAAATAGTTATTAAAGATGAAATAAATTATGATAAATGTTTGACTAGAAGTAGTTCTTCCTCTTCTTTAGTTGAATTATTTAATTCCTTTGATAAAAAGAAAGAAAAAGAGAAAAAAATTTCTAAAAATAAAATCAATCTTAAAATTGATAATGTTGAATCAAAAGAAGAAGTTAAATGCCTTGGAAAAAAAAGGAAAATAAAGAAAAAATCAAATTAATTCAATTTTTTTAGCTTTGAATTGAGATGTAATTTATTTAGATATTAAATGTTTGTTAAAAAAAAATCATTTAGTTTAAGAACACCAAATAACCGTATAAATATCTTTAATATTAAATATATTAAATACAGATATACATAAAAAAATAATCCTACTTCGAAGGAAGAAATTATTTTTTTCATTTAATCAAATATAAAAAATAAAAAAATAAATTAAAAAAAAATATAAAAAATCGAATAATTATTTAATTAAATAATAAAAATTAACTAACTATATTTATTTAATTGATAATTTAATTTTTTAGATTTAATTATTTTTATAGATATCAATTATCATATTCTCAGGAATAAAACAGACTCGGAAATAAAGAGATTTTAGAAATTTATTAAATTTTAGAAATAAGACTTATGATTAAAAATGAAAAATTAAAAATATTACATATTAATATATGATTTATTACTGTAATTAAATTTAATTATTGAGCATAACTAAATAAATACAATATTTAAAAATAAATAAAAGTATTTTAATTATAAGATATTGAATATAAAATCAACAAGATTGATTGATTTTTCATAAAATTCAAATTTTTAAAGAATTTATAATTAATAATCACTTATTCATTTTAAATGTGAATAAAAAGATTTAAATAAAATAAAATTTAAAATGATAAGAAAAAATTCATTTTGATATACAATTATTTTCAAATCTTTTAAAAGGTCAAAATTATGAGCATTTTTGAGTAAATAAGGAGTACTAGAGGTTTTTTTTAATTATCAGTTCTCCTTATTCAGGAGAATATGGTATTTCAAATTAAAACAAATAATATATGTGATAAAAATAATAAAGAAATAATATAATTTAATTTTATATATATTTTTTTTTCCTTTTTCCTATTAAAGAAAAAAAATATTTTTAAAAAAAATAAATATAAATTATAAAAAGATATAATAAAGAATGGGCTAATTGTTACTCAATTTTGAAATTATAAACAATAAAATCAATTATTTCAAATAATGATGATAATTTATTTCAAAATGAAAGATTATTCAAGTGAATAATTCTTTAAAAAAACACAAAGATTGAAGATTTTAAAATCATCATTTATCATAATGAATTTTTTTAAAAATTGAATTTATAATATCAAACTATAAAGAAATTATACTATCTCCTTAAAAATTAAAAAAAAATATTGACTGAAAAAATGGAAATGATTATATTATTTATAATAAATTTCTTATAATTATTTTAAAGAATTTATTAAAGGAAAATAAAGAAATTAAGAAGAGAAAAAGAAATGTTTTAAATTTTAATTAAATGATTTATATATTTATTAATATTTAAATTTTAAATAAATTATTTAAAAAATTACCAATTATTATATTCAGAAATAGATTGAATTTTTTTAAATTATTTATTTAAAATAAATTTATTTATACTTTTTTTATTGATAAATTAAAAATATGAATTTATATAATATACAATTAATTTTTTAAAATAATATAAGTAAAAATGTTAAATAGACAAAAGAATCAACAATCATTAAATTATCAAATTTCAAAAATAAATAATAAAAATTATAACCCTAAATCATTAAGAATAAATAAAATATCAGATAACAAAAAAGAGAAAAAAGAAAAAAAACAACCTATTAAATCCTCAATGAAAAATACAAATTTAATTAATTCTAATCAAAATAAAACAAAGAAAAAGAATTCAAAATCAATAATACAACAAACCTTAAAACATACTTCAAATAATAATATAAAAAATAATAATATTCAAAATATATATTCTTCAAATTGTATTCTTCCAACCAATGACACAGAAATAAAAGATGAAGACCTAAAATTAAAAAAAACCTTTTATGAAACTGATCAATCAAAAAATGAAGAAATGAATTTATATTATTTAGGAAATTTATTTAGAACTTCAAATTTAAAAAGAACAATTGTAATTGATGGAAATGGAAATAATAATTTAAATTTGAATAAAGATTTATTAAATTTAGAAAATAAAGGTTATAAGAATAAAAAAAGAAGTAGTTTACCTGTTAAAACTTCTTATGAACCTTTAACTCATAAAAAATTAGAAAGTGAAAATTTATGTTCAATAAATAAATTTGAGAATAAAAATAAATTTATTGAAGAACAAGATGATTTAAGATTAAAAGAATATGGAATGATATTTAATTTATTAAATGATAATATTGAAGAAATGAAAAATATGTTTAAAAATAATTCTCATAGGGAAAATTCTAAAACAGAAAAAATAAAAGAAAATAAAAAGGAAAAAATAAAGAAAAATTATGAAAATATTATTTTCACTGAAAAAGAAAGGGAAGAAATAAATAAAATAGGAGGAAAAAATGAAATTTCTTCTGATATAATTCAAGGAAAATCATTTTTAGATTCCTGTTTACAAGATGATTTTTATATTTCATTAATAAATAATCAAAATAAAGATAATGTAAATAATAATAATAATTATTCTTTTGAATTTAGTTCAATAATTACTAATAATTCAAATAATAATAATAACGATAAAACAAGAAATATTTTTACTAACATTAATGAAGATTTAGAAAAAACTGAATGTGAAATAGATAATTATGATGATGAACATTATATTAATCAATTAAAAAATAATACCTTTAATCCTCGTTTTCTTTTGAGTAAAAAAGCTAAAAAAGTAAATACTTTTTTCCAAACTGATAAAGATAAATGTTCAATTTTTTAAAATGTAAATGAAAATGAAAAATTTGAAAAAAATAGAACAATTAATATTTATATTTACGTAGTTATTTTCCATTTTATTTTGTTAACATAATTATATATAGGTATGTATTAATTATATAAATTATTATAAAAAGTAAAATATATTTCTTCCTAAAAAGATTTTTTTAATTTCATATTTTTAAAATAAATAAAGAAAATAAAAAAATGGATGGATTTAAAATATTAAGTAAACTAGGTGATGGATCATATTCAACAGTATATAAAGTCCGTCGAATAGTAGATAATAAAATATATGCATTAAAAAAAGTAAAATTACTAAAATTATCAGAGAAAGAAAAAACAAATGCTTTAAACGAAGTTCGTATTTTAGCAAGTGTAAAAAGTCCTTTTGTAATATCATATAAAGAAGCATTTTTTGATGAAAAAGAATCATGTTTAGGAATAGTAATGGAATTTGCAGATAATGGAGATTTATATCAGAAAATAACACAAAATAGAAAATTAAAAAGATATTTTGAAGAAACAGATATTTGGAGAATATTAATTCAATTAATAAAAGGATTAAAATCATTACATGAATTAAAAATACTTCATAGAGATTTAAAAAGTGCAAATGTATTTTTATTTAATGATGGAAGTGCAAAATTAGGAGATTTAAATGTATCAAAAATAGTAAAAAAAGGATTAGTTTATACTCAAACAGGAACTCCTTATTATGCAAGTCCTGAAGTTTGGAAAGATTTACCATATGATAATAAAAGTGATATTTGGAGTTTAGGTTGTGTTTTATATGAAATGATTACTTTAAAACCTCCTTTTAGAGCAGAAAATATGGAAGGTTTATATAATAAAGTCATTAAAGGTTCTTATCAAAAAATTCCTGATAAATTTTCAAGTGATTTAAGTGAAATTATTAGTTTATTAATTCAAGTAGATTCTAATAAAAGACCTTCTTGTGAAAATTTATTAAAAAATCCTATTATTTTCAAAAGAATTGAATATTTTAAAGTTTTTTCTGGAGATGATGTTGAAGAAGATCAAGCTCTTTTAAGAACTATTATGATACCTAAAAATTTATTATTTTTAAGTGATAAATTACCTAAAAGTAATTATGATTCTAATATTAAAAGTCATAATTCTTTTTCACAAGATTTTAATAATAATAGTCATAATAATACTGTTGAAGTTGATAAAAATAAATTTAAAAATGAATTAATGTCTTCAAGAAAATTAACAGAAAGTAAAAAAGAAAAAGAAGAAAGATTAATTAGAGAAAAAGAAAATGAAATGAAAAGAAAAGAACAAAAATTAAAAAGTGATTTAGATGATTATCAAACAAAAAATAGAAGAGTTGAAGAATATTTACTTAAAGTTGAAAGAGAAAATCAAATGAAAAATAAGGAAAATAAGAAAAATTCTATTATAAAAGAAGATAAAGAAAAAGAAATTAAATTACCTGATATAAGAAATAGTTATGAAATTCCAAATAATAACTTAAATGTAAATAATAATAGAAGATCAAATAATAATAATTTACTGAATTACAATTATAATAATAGAAATAAAAAATATAAAATTGCAATAAATGATAGTAATGAAATATATAAATTATATAAAATTTATGCTCCTCAAGTTCAAAGACAATTTCAATATGGAAAATATAATGTTGATAAACATTCAGTCAATATTGAAAATATAATTAAGAATAAACCTAATAATTATTATCAGAAATATCAACCTATGAAAATTTTAAATAGAAATAAATATGGAGGTCAAAAAATCAGTTTAATTCAAAGAAATTTATTGAATTAAATATGAGATAATTTGTATATATAATTTTTATCTTGATTAATTAAAATTTTTATAAAATAATAATAAATAAAATTAAAAAGTGATAAACCAACAAAAAATGTCGTTTTTAATAAAAACTTAGTTTAAAATATCCATATCAATATCATTAGTTCAAAAAGAAAAGTTAAGGTAATTATTATTTTTATTCTTAATTTGAAAATAAAATAAGATTAACATAATTAATTATATAGTCTAAAATTAAATATTAATTTAAAAAATATAAAAATAGTTTATATATACATAAAATATAATAAATCAAAAACTAATTATTTAAAATTTTTTTAATTTTTGATTTTAATTTTTGTAAGGAATACATTTTCCCTTTTGTACTTAAAGAAAAAATAATAAGCAATGTTTTAAATCTATAAACATATTTCCCAGTATTAAAATAATCATTGTTGTAATTATCAATATAATTGTTCAATTTCTTTAAAGAAATTTTATTATAATCACCTTCCAAAAAAAATACTAAAATTAATAAAATAAAAGTAATAAATAAACATTTAATTGAATGATAAGTAGTTTCTCTTGATAAGTAATAAAAAGAAATTAAAGTTATAAAAGATGGAATGACTAATTGTTTCAAAAAAATATCAAATCGATTATTTAACTCTGAATTAATAAAATTATAAATATTCATAATAATTGAAAAATCTGAGTTTGGAATTAGAGATTTATAAATAATATCTTCAGCATCAAAAAAATCAGCATTAACAGCAATTGCGTAGGAAAAAATACTTTCTTCTTTTTTAATTTCATAATTTTCTTTTTTCATAACTTTCAAAGATAAATCGTTTAATAATTCAAAATTAAAAAATTGATTATTCAAAGAGTCATACTTTAAAATATATTTACCTAAATTAATCATCATATTTTGTATTTTAATTGAAGTTTTTGAAATTCCATTATTAAATAAAATCCAAAAGGGAATTAACAAAAAATGTAAAATCAATAATCTTAAAATAAATTGAGATACTTTTTTCTTTTCTTTTAAAATAAATTCTTTGTCTTTTATAAAAGATAAAGTTGCAGAAATAATAAAACAAAAATGAATAAAAAATAAGAAATAATATGTAGCATTTGCTTTCCATTTACTATATAAATTTATACTTAATATCATTTTTTTAATTGAATATAATATTATTTCTTTTGCTTGATTAAATTCTTTTGTTCCAATTAATTTCTTTATTTTTTTTAAACTAGATAAATTATATATTGAAGATATTTTAGGAGATTCTTCCAATTGATCAGTTCTTTGAATAATCAAATATTTTTTCTTTTTTTGTGACATAAAATAAAAAAAAAATATATTAATTAATTAATGGGAAATGATGAAATAAAAAATGTTAAAGCAAAAAGATATTATAAAGATTTAACTTTCAATAAAGTTTCTTATGGAAATGTTGAACAAAATGATAAACTTCATGAAAAAATAAAATTATCTTTTACTATAGATAATTGTCCACCAAATTCAAAATATAGTTTTTCTATAAATTCAATTCTTGAAAAAAATGAAGTTCAATTTTTACTTTCTTCTCAAGAAAAATCTCCAGATAATAACAATCAAATACTTTATGATGATATTTTAATTATGAATTTTTATTTTGAAAAAGAACAAAAACTGAATATCTCAATAAATAATAAACAATACTTGATTGCAACAACTGTGGGTCAAATTATTGGTTCAAGAAACAATACATATATATGTAAGTTGAATAAGAATGAATTATTTATAATAAAAGCAGAAAAATTCGAAAAAAAATCAAATTTTTTCTTAAAATTTGAATTTGATATAAAACCAAGTTATCCTTTAGATTATTCAATTCCAAAAAATAAAATTTTTTTCATAATATCAAACAAAACAAAATTATATTCAAGTGAAGCATTAAATAATAATGGCCAATTTCAAATAGAATCAATTCCAATAAATTTACTTAAACCACAATTTAATATTCAATTTTATGATTTTAAAAAAAAATTATTAAATGAAATTAATTCAACTCCAGAAGATTTTTCAAAAAATCAAACAATAAAATTAGATTTATCAAAAAAAAGAACATTATTTTTAACAAATAAAAGTTTGATATATGAAAAATTTTCATTTTTAGATTATTTAAAATCAGGAGTTAGATTAGGTTTATCAATAGGAATAGATTTTACAGCATCAAATGGTAATCCTTTAAGTGATAAAAGTTTACATAGAATACAAGAAAATTATATTAATGATTATGAACAAGCAATTTATTCATGTGGAAATATAATAGCATATTATGATTATGATCAATTATTTCCTGTTTATGGTTTTGGAGCAAGAATAAAGGATTCTGATGATGTAAGTATGTGTTTTCCAATTAATTTTAGTAATGATCCTAATATTTATACTATTGAAGGTGTTATTAATTGTTATCATCAATGTATAAATAATATTACTTTTTCTGGTCCTACTTATTTTGCTCCTATAATCAATCAAGTTATAAATACTATTAAATCAAAAGGAGATAAATTACAATATCATGTTTTAATGATATTAACTGATGGTATAATTAATGATATGAATGAAACTATTGATGCTTTGGTTGAAGGTTCTTTTCTTCCTTTAAGTGTTATTATTATTGGTATTGGTTTTTCTAATTTTGATAATATGGAAACTTTAGATGGAGATGAAAATCCTTTAATTTCTTCTAAAGGTATTAAAAGAATGAGAGATATTGTTCAATTTGTTCCTTATAAAAAATTTATGTTCAATCCTAAAAAATTACCAGAATCAATTTTGGAAGAAATTCCAAGACAAATTGAGGATTATTACATGATGAATAATTTATTTCCAAATAATCTTAACCAATAATTTATAAAATAAAAAATATTTAATGGGTAATTTAATTATTGAAATAATCTAAATCTTAAAATTCAACATTTATCATCTTATTACATTGAGATAAAATTATTAAGTCTAAGACCTAAAATTTTATTTTTTTAAAAAGAAAAAAAAATATTTCTACTTGATAAATATAATCAAAAACAATATATTTTTATTTTTATAATTTGTGGAATATTATATAAATTTTTTTAGATAAGGAAAACTTTTAACTAAAAGATTTTAGTCCTTTTTATATTATGAGATTTTCAAAATTCTTATTTCAAAATAAATTTTATTAAACAAAAACCATTAGATGGGTTTCAATTATAATTTTTTTTTTCTATTATGAATTCATAAAAAAAGAAATATTTTAATAAATTTAATTTTACCTTTTTAAATTATTTAATATTTTATTTTTTTCTAATTTCTTCATCAATAAATTTAGAAATATCACCATAAGTATCTTCTCCAGTATATAAAATTGGATGAGTTTTATCATTTTTTTTAAATAAATAAATAGTAGGATAACCATCAACAATAATTCCTGGAATTTCATTTTTAGTTGCATCAACTTCTACAAATCTAATTCTTTTATTTTTCTCAGAATAAAAATTAGCTAATTTATTATAAATTGGGGCTAATCTTTTACAATGACCACACCAAGGAGCAAAAAATTTAACAATAACATCAAAACTATTATTTATAACATCTCTATCAAATTTATCTACATTTGATGAAATAACATTATTCTTTATTGAAGAAGGAAGAGTAATTTTTGTTATATTTCCTAATTTATTCTCATACCAATTATTAACGAAATTTATCACTTCTTTTTCATTATTTTTAATATTATATGCAAATGATAATTTATCTCTAAAATCAAATAAAAATATTTCTTGTTCAGTATTGTTTTTTATTTTTAATGAATCATATAAATCTACAAAGAATTGCATATTTTGATTTTTTTCAAAATCTTCTTGATCAATTTGTTGAGGAGAATTATAAGGATCTTGTTTTATTTTTGGAGAATTTAAACTTTTTTGATATCTTTCTATTTCTTTTTCATTGTATAATGTTGTTAAACATTGTACTTTATCTCTTAAATCTTTACATATATTTTCTCTTTCTTTTTCAACTTCTAATGCTTCTTTTCCTTTAGATATAAATAATAATAAATTTCTCTTTTTTGAAAAATGCTTTCTTCCATTTTTCAAATTAAAAGGTTTAAATAATTTATGACTATATTTATCAAGAAATTTCTCTGTTTTTTCGTAATCAATAGGAATATGAAGAGTATTATTTAAATCATCGAAATGTTTATATAATATAATATCATTTTCTTTAGCATTATATTTCTTAAATATATCTTTATTTACAATTTGGACAAAAGTATATTTAGGATGTGATAAAGCAGATTTTTCAAGATTTTCAATTGTATTTTTATCATTTCCATAATAAGCAATAACTTTACTAACATCTTTATTATTCATTATAATATTAAAAGTTAATTCATCTTTAATTTGTTGAATAGTAGGATAAATATATTTTCTTATCCAAGAAACAATATTATCAAATTTAAATTCTTCAGGATATTCTTTTATTTTAATATTTCCTGAGAATAAGGCTAAATAAGGATAACCAGGAACAGAAAATTTTTCCATAAAAGCTCTATTATAAGTTCCATAAATCATTCCAAAACCAATATCAGGAGTGTCATTATTTTTTTCAAAATAATCTATAACTTTATGAAGTTCCTCTTCGACTCTTTTACATGATGAACACCATTCTGCAAAAGCTTGAATAAACATATATTGATGTTCATTTAATGCTTCTTCAAATGTTAAATCTGATAATAATAATGCATTTCCTCTTTTTGGAAAAAATACTCCATCTGTTTTTGTTTTTATTCCTATTATTGTTATTAAAAAATGTATTAAAATTTTTAAATAAGTCATTTTTTTTATTGATTTTTAAATAAATTAAAATTTAAATTAAATATTTTAAAAAAAAAAATGTTTTTATTTTTATTGAGTCCATTTAAAATTTGCTTCTTCATTTTCATCTGGTTTTTTATTAAAATTTTGTCCAAGAGGATTTAAATCAATATTTTTTGGTAAAGGAAATTCTTCATTTTCTTTATTATCTTCTAAATATTTATTTCTGTTTTCATCAAATCCATCTATTGATTTTTTTATAGATTCATTATTTATATTTGAAGAATTTTTTAAAGAATTTATACTATTATCAGGTTTAATTTCATTTCCATTATGAGTTACTTTAATATTAATTTTAGTATTATCTTCATTTTCATTTTCTTTAATTAAACTATTATTATGATTATCATTACTTTCATTATTTTTATTTTTTGAAGAACTTTTTTTAAGAGATTTTCTTTTTTCAATTCTTTTCATTTCCATATTAAATTGTTCTTCTTTTCCAATTTCTCTCATGAAATTTCTAGTAAATTTAATAATATCAATTTTACCATCTTTATATTCACTTAAATGAAGATATTTTAATAATCCAGTTCTATCTCCTTGAGTTAAATAAATTCCCATTTTATAAAAAGCTTGTAACAATTCTTCAAAAGTTATTATTCCATCATAATCACCATCAACTTCTGATAAAACTTGATATAAATTTATTTTAAATTTTTCTATTGCTCCTGCTAATTTATAAACCCAATCATTTGTTATTGTTTGTTTATAATATCTTTTATTTTCATCTTTTCTTTTTTTTTCTTTTAATACTGAACTTAATATATTTTTCTCAAATGGATTTTTCACTTCTTCTTCTTCTTTAATTTCTTCTTTAACTTCTTCTTTTACTTCTTCTTCTTCTTCTTCCATTTTATTTTTTTGAGCTAATAAATTCTTTAATCTTAATTCTTCTTCAATTTTTCTTCTTTCTTGAACAATTTTAACAATTTCTGCAAAATTTGAAACAGGTTCTGCAAAAAAATGTCTTTTATTTCCATAATGTTCACTTGGAGGTATTTCATTAGTTAATCCAGTATGAATATAATTTATATCATTATTATAAGGACAATCTTCATTTACTTTATTTCCATCTAAATAAATTCCACAATAAGAACAAACTAAATGATATTTTTTTAATTCATTTGCATATTTATCACTTAATTTTGACCATTCTTCTATTTCTTTTTCTGCTTTTTCTTTTATTAATCTTAATTCTTCTGAATTATCTTCATATGGAGTTATTATTAAATTAAACATTATATCATCTTTTACTTTTAATAATTTTTTTATTTTTGGATATTCTTCTAATTGTTTTTTAGATTCATTTAATTCTTTTGGCCAAATATTTAATTTATTTATATCTTCATTTGATAATGAATTTGTATTTATCTTGGATATTGATTTATCTATTATTTTTATTGTATTTTTATATTTTAATAAAAATTCCAAAGGATCGTCTTTATTTGGGTAATAAGGATTATTTATTTTATTATTATCTACTTCTCCTAAATCATTTAATATATTTTCTATTTGTATTATTTCTTTTTGAATTATTGATGCATTATAATTTAAAACAGCTAATTTTTTCCCTTCTTCTTTTTTTATTATATTTTTAGCAGTATCGAATTCATTATTAATACCTTTTAAAATAAGATTTGCAGTTTGTTTATTTTCTTTACTTAAAGAATCAATATTTAATAAAATATTTTCAATATTTTCATTTTTATTTAATAAATTTTTTTCAATTTGAAATTTACAATTATCTAAATATTTTCTATAAATTTCAAAAACACTTCCAACATGATGAAGAGGATTATTATGAGGACCTAAATTTTTACAATTAAAACAAATAGGTTCTTGACATGATTCACAAAAAAATCTTAAAGGTAAATTATGATGATAACATTTCATATTTAAATTATTAAAATTTTCAATTAATATTCTTTCATGATTTCTAAAAGAAGGAATTATATGTAATTGATCATCACATATTTTACAATATACTTTATTACAATTTGTACAATAAAAATAACCTTCACCTTGATAACATCCTTCACATTTTTCTATATTAATATTGTTATTTATATTATTATTTGGAATTATATTTTTATTTATTCTATTATGATTAGATAATAATTGATTATTATTACCAGATAAATTTTCTTTTAATTTATTCTGGTCATCTTCTATTTTACTACTTGTTGTTTTATTATCTAAAATTGAAGGTGGAGGTGAAATTGAATTTTTTGATTTTGTTCCTGATTTTTTTTCTTTACTTTTTGATGATTCTTTTCCTTTTTTTGAAAATTTTGTTTCTGATTTTTTTATTGATGATTTTGATTCTGTTTTTTTTATTGATTTCTTTTTCTTTGGTTTATCACTCATTATAAATCTTTATTTTTAATTATTTATGTAATAACTAATTTAAAATATTTATTTTTAATATATCATAATAAATTTATTTAAAAATAGAAAATAAATTTTTAAATTGAAATAAATCAGATTTACATCTATTACAAAATGGATAATATTTTCCTTCATGAAGTAATTTCACACAATTTTTAGAACAGAAACTACAACCACATTTAAATACAATAGTATCATTTTTTCCAATTAAATAATTTTGACATCCTGCACAAATTTGGGATTTTATTAATTTTTGATATGTTTCTTTTTTTATATTTTCATCATAAATTATTGGTAATATTTCTTTTATTTTATAATTATATTCTTTATAAAAAAATAAAATATCATTTATGTCAAATTCTCTATTTTCTATAATACATTCATTATAATATGAAAGACATTCATTATATAATAATTTTGAAATACAATCTTTACATAAATTTATCTCTTCTATTAAATAATTTTTTTTGCAATTTTCACATTTTAAACTTTTTGATTCTTGAAATTTTTTTTTTGTTTCTTTTGATTCTTGTTTTTCATTTATTTTAAATAATTGTTTGCCAAAATTTTTTACTTTATTGAAACCTTTTTTTATTATTATATTTCTATTTGTTTCTTTTTTTGGTTTTTTTTTATGATTTTCATTAATTTCATGTTTTTGGTAATCATTTTTTTTTTTTTCTATTTTAAATTCTTTTATTTTTTCTTTTTCACTCATATTTTTTTTTTCATTTATTTTTCCTTCAATTAAAATATTCTCATTCTTATTGATTTCTGATATATTATTTTTATTTATTTTTTCCTTTACTAATTCTCTTTCCTCTTTTTTAATTTCTTCTTTTTTCTCTTTTAATAATTTTGAAGATGATTCTTTTTTATTTAAATAAATACTAAAAATTTCTTTAAATGATTTAAAATAATTATCTAAATATAATAAATCATAATTCCCGTTTTCATAAAAAATATTAATTTCTAAATTTAAATTAATTTGATTATTATCTCTTTCAAACTTATAATTTTTTTTTTCAATTTTTGAAAAAATATTGATATCAATACTAAAAATAAAAGGAGTAATATAAAAAACAATTTTTTGAACATCAGTATTTAATTGAATTAGATTTTCGTTGAAAAAATCATCAAATAAAAAATTATCTTCTTTTTCATATATTTCAGGCAATAAACTAGCTATTGAAACATTTAATTTTTTAGAATAATGTTTTCCTTCATTTTCTTTAATATATTTTAAAAGGATAAATTTATAATAAAAAATTAATCCTAAATCAAAAGTTTCACAAGAATTAATTGCAATAATAAAAAGTTTATATGCTTTTTCTATATTTTTTTGTTCTAAATTATAATAAATTGATAATATAATTTGCAAAATTAATTTTGGTTTGATTTTTTTTTCTAAGTTAAGTTTTTTTAAATAATTAATTAATTCAGGACAAGAAAAATTTTGGTAAAAATCATAAATAAAAAATTTCATAAAATCTATTTTATTATTTAATATAATAAATTCAAAAATTTGAAAGATAATTCCTCTATAAAAAGAATTATTGTCTTTAATTTTCTTTAACATTCTATAATAATAAAAATTATTTAATTCTTCTTTTAAATTAAACTTTTGATTGATTAGTTCTTGATTAAAATTATCAGATTCTTCAATTAATTCTTTAATATGAATTAAAGGAGAAACTACTTGATTATTTGTTATATTATCAATTGAAACTTTTAAAGATAAAATATAATTCATAATATTTTCAATTTTTTCTTTATCACAATTTTGATTGATAAATGTTTCAAAATTTTCTGCAGAAGGAAAATTAATATCTCTAACTTTTAAATATTCTGGTTGAAGTTCTTCAAAATTAATTACTTGACTATTTAATTTTTCTTCTTGAAATTTATCAATAATTTGAGAAAATTCAATTGAATTCATACTTAATTCATCTAAATCTTTTTCTTCATTTTGAGTTATTGATCTTGTAATTCTATTTTCTAATATTGTTATTGTTGGTTTTTTTTTTAATTTATTATTTGATTTTAAATTAGGCATTGTTTTTAAATAATTAATACCATCAAAATCCATTTCACTTTTAAATTCTTCTTTAAATTCTGACATTTTCAAATGATTAATTAGAAGAAATTAATATTATTATTTAATTAAAATTTATATTTTAATATTTTCTCAATTATTACAATTAATTTTTAATAAAGAATATTTAAATTTAAATATTAATTAATTTAGATTATGAATAGCATATTTTTAACAATATAAATATGAAGATTCAGTTAAATATTTAGAAAATATTTTATTTGTTTAAAAAATTTTTTATATGTTAAATTAATTAAAATTATTTGTTTTTTGTTTTTTTTGGAGGTTTTAATTCTTCATTTATTTTAATTTTTCTTTTTAAAAAAGAAATAGTTTCATTAGCTTCATCAATTTGATTTTCATAATCATTAATATTTTCATCACTTTCTTTTAATTTTATCATTAATTGATTAATTTGAGATTGTTCATTAGTATTTTCACTTCTTAAATTTTCAATAAAATTTCCTTGAACATAACTAAATAATTCTAAATTTTCATGATATAAATTTTTAAATTTTTTCAGAAATTTTTTAAAATTAGATTGATTGTTCTGTAAAGAATTTAATTCTTCTTCTTTTGATAATAACATAGTTTCTTTTTCTTTTAAAATACTCTTTAAATTTTTAAATTCATTTAACATTCTTGGATTTAAATAATCTGTATTTTTACTTTTACAATCATTTATTTGAGATTCTTTTATTTGATCTAATAAACCTTTTTTAAATGAATTTAATTTATTTATTATTTCATCTTTTATTTGTAATTCTACTAAATATGCTCTTTCTTTCTTTTTAAAATTATTTATCTCATTTTGTAATTCTATAATTGATTTTTGATTTAACTCTGAGTCTTCTTCAGTCATTTTAATTTAAATTAATAATGTAAAATCAATGCAATTAAAATTAATAAATAAAATTTACAAAAAAATAATTTAAATTCTTCAAATTTTAATACATTTTACCTTATTACATTATCCTAACTAAATTATATTTCGTTTATAATTTTAAAAAAAATGTTTAATTCAAATTTGCTCTTCATTTTTTATTAAATTAGGGTGATTTAAAGTTTCTGTATTATCACAATTATTTATTATATTAGTATTACTAGGACAATTATTATGATTAGTTCCTAAAACCAGATATAATTTTTCTTCTTTATTAATTTTTTTATCATTTTTATTATTTAATTTTTCATCCTTGTTACTAATTGTTTCATTATTATTAAATTCATTTTTATTACTATTATCATCTTTTTGAATGTTATCTAAATAATGTCCAATATTAATTTGATGAGGCTCATTTAAATTATCTCCTTTATGATAAAAATTAATAAACTCTTTTCTACATTCAGGACAAGTATTATGACAATTCTCTTGTGAATATATCCATTGTTGAATTTCATCAAAATGAAAAACATGATTACAATCACCAATATAAATTTTGTCTTCAGGATTAAATTCATTTAAACAAAAATTACAAATATTATTTTTTGAATTTTCTTTAATTTTTTTATAAGATATAGGAACAAGTTTTCTTACAAACTCTTTAGCAAGATTTTTATTTTTTTCTTTAATATTTAATTCTTCTTGTCTTTCAGCATCAAGATTTCTAAATAAATTAATACTTAATAATTCTTTCTTTTTATATACAATAATAAAAATACACAATAATATAACAACTACAAAAATAATAATAATAGAAGTAATAATAATTACTTTAAGATTAATTTCATATTTATTTAACCTTATATTAACTTCAAAAGGTTTTTTATCAAAAGAGTTTTTACTATAATATACTATTATTATATTTTCAATATTATCTATTTCAAATAATGTTTTTGTTCCTTCAACAGTATTTAAAACATTATTAATCCCATTGTTTAAATATAATTCAAAATTTAAACTATACATTATTTCTTTTTTAATTTCTAAAAAAAAAGTTTTTGAACCCTCATTTAAATTTCTTATATTATACCAACAAAATAAATTTTCTATTCCATATTTATTGTTTATTTTCGGAAGTTCAATTTTTTTTTTTTTATTTTTGAAATTAATTTCTAAATTTCCACAATATTTATTTATTATTGAATTAGAATAAGAATCTGATTTACATTGATTTAAATTGTTTAATAATTCACTTTTTGTAGAAGCTTTACCTTGAGATGTGCAAATTCCATTATTATAATAACAATAATCATTTGAATTACATGATAAACAATCAGAATAAGAACAAGTCTCTGTTTGAGAAAAAATATATTTGAAAAAAATAAATATAAAGAAAAAAGAAACCATTATTAGTTAAAATTTTCTTTTTAATGGTTTTTTTCTTATTTATCAATATTAAAAATAAAATTTAATTAATTATAATTAATTTTTACAGTTATTCTAATGGCTAATATTGAAGATGAATTTAGTATGAGAAAACAATTAATTTTAACTTCTGGATTAGCTGATGCTTATCAATGTATAATAATATAATATAATAAAATATATTATCATAGATACTTTGAGAAAACTATGTGAATCTGGTCTTCCTTTAAATAATTATTTTGAAGCATGTGCAAATTATATTTTAGAATATAATTTAATTAGACAAGGAATAATTCCAGAAAATCAAAATAATAATCAAACCAATAAAAATACAAATCAAATTTCTAATAATAAAAATAATCAAGAGCAATTAAATAAAAATAATCAAAAAATAATAAATGAAAATAAAATAAATAAAATATCAAATACCAGAATTAATGTTGATATAGTATTAAAATTAACTTTACAAATATCTCCTTATGAAATTCTTCTTCCGATTTTAGTAAAAGAAGGTAATAATATTTCTTTTCAAATCGATGGAAAATGGTCAATAATATATCCAAATACAGAAAATAAAAAAACAATTATATTCGAAAAAAATAAAATAATAAAAAATATTGAAACAAATGAAAAAAATCAAAATAATCTAAAAAAAAATAAAGAAGGAATGTTAATCGGAAGAACTTTTCCAAAAGATGCTTTTAAAAATATTGAAATTGAAGATGAATATTTTAGAATAAATTCAAATGAAAATATATATATTGAAAAGGATTGTATTTTGTTTGTGAAATTTAATATAAATCAATATATTAAATTAGGTTATAATGGAAATGCAATTTTATCTATTTGTAATGCAGAAGAAACTCCATTAAAAGAAATTTTTAATTATTTTGGCTTTAATTTAAATAAAAATGATGAAATCTTATATCCTATAAATTTAATAAGATCAAATCCAAAAAAATTTGCAGAAATATTTCTTAAACACAGAATTAATGAAAGTGAGAATATAAAAAAATTATATGAAGAAATGATTCAAATGGATAATTTACCCTTAATTAACTTTTCTTCTTCTTTAGAAAGTATCTCTAAAAATTTATGTGATGATTTATGTTTTAATAATTCCTTTGGTAATATTAATTCTCAAGGATTAAATTTAAAACAAAGAATTCTTTCTTTAAATAATAATATTGAATTAGACAATTCAATAAATGTTCAAGAATGTATTAGTATTATAAAAGATAATTATGATTTATATAATGTTATTACTAATTTATTAATTGATGAACTAATTCCTAATAAAAAAAATAGAAAAATATTATTTGATAAAACAATTCAATATTGTGGTTACTCAGCTGGAAAACACAATAAATTCGAAAATTTAATAGTTTTTGAATTTTCAAATGAAGATATAAAATTTAATACATAATAAAAAAATATAAAGTAATTATATAATTTTCATATTAAAAATTTTAAAAAATAAATTTCTATTAATATTCTTTATAAAAACTAAAAAGTTATTATAAATTTAAAAAAAACGTATTTTTAAATATAAATAAGAAACTCCTTCAAAAAAATATAAAAAATTAAAAAAAATTTAAAAAACAATAAAAAAAAATGCCAATAGAAGACTTTCAAATAGGAAAAGTATTAGGAAAAGGAGCATTTAGTTCAGTATCATTAGTAAAGAGAATTCAAGATAATAAAACATATGCAATGAAAAGAGTAAAAATAGGTCAATTATCATATAAAGATAAACAAAATGCTTTAAATGAAATAAGAATATTAGCATCATTAAATCATCCAAATATAATAGGATATAAAGAAGCTTTTTTTGATGATATTACACAAACTTTAAATATTGTAATGGAATTTGCAAATGATGGTGACATTCAATCAAAAATAAAAAATAATCAAAAGAAAAAATTACTTTTTTCAGAAAATACAATTTGGAATTTATTAATTCAAATATTACAAGGATTAAATTATCTTCATGAGAATAAAATAATGCATAGAGATTTAAAAAGTGCAAATATATTTTTAAATAAAAATGGAATAGTTAAAATAGGTGATTTAAATGTAAGTAAAGTAACTCAATTAGGCTTTGCATCAACTCATACAGGAACTCCTTATTATGCATCACCTGAAGTTTGGAAAGATCATCCTTATGATTATAAATGTGATATTTGGTCTGTTGGAGTTATTTTATATGAATTATGTACTTTAAAAGTTCCTTTCAGAGGAACTAATTTAAAAACTTTAGTTAAAAATATTAATAGTGGGAAATATGAAAATATTAGTAATAATTATTCTAAAGAATTACATCTTATTTTAAGTTATATGCTTGTTGTTAATCCTAATAAAAGAAAAAGTGCAAAAGAATTACTTGATTTAGATTTTGTTAAAGAAAAAAATGAAGGAATTTTACAAATGACAAGACAAGGAAAAGCTATGATGATGAAAACTATTAAAATGCCTCTTAATATGAGAGATATTAATAGAATTATGCCTAAAAAAAGATATTATGATAATGAGAAAATGAAAGAGAATGATGAATATGAAATAATGAAAGAAAGTATTAGAGAAGGAGGATTTGGTAATTTTAATTTTAAAGAATTATTAAATGATAATAATAATAATAATATAAATGATTTTCAAGGAAAAAAACCTATTATAGTTAAGAGGAAAAATGCGATTGATGATTTATATGATAAGATATTCAAAAAGAAAAATAATGATTTGTTCAAAAATGATATTCAAGAAAATAACAATAGAAATAATAATAATAATAATAACAGATTTGGTTTATATAATAATAATTACCATCAATTAGGAAATTATAATGTTAATAAAAATGAGCTTGTCAATAATTATAATAGAAACTTAAATTTTGATTATAAGAGAAAAATTAGTAACCAAAAAAATGAAAATATTCCAAATATTATACCTGAAGAAAATAATGATAATCAAGAAATTAAAAATGAAAAATTAAATGATAATAAAGAAGAAAATAAAAATGTAGTCATTGATAATCAAAATAAAGACATTAAAAATGAAAATGTAATTGAAAATCAAAATAAAGCAATAAAAAATAAAGCAAATAATCAAAACATTCAAAATATAAATTATAATCCTAATAGATTTGAGAATTATAGAAAAAATTATAATCAACCTCATCAAGAAAAGATAAAAAAAGAAAATGATGAAAATATGAATAATTTAGATAAACAAATTTTGGATTTAAGAAATGAATTTGAAAATTTAAGAAATCAATTAAATCATAAAAAAAAAAATGAAGAAAACAATAATGATAAAAAGAAACATAATAATAATTTCAATAACAACAAAAGTAATAATGCTGAAAATAAATTAAATAATAATATTAATAAAAATAATAAATATAATAATAACGTTAATAATAATGTTGAAAATAAATATAATAATAACTTTAATAATAACGCTGAAAATAAATATAATAATAACATTAATAATAATAATAAATATAATTATAACATTAATAAACTTGAAAATAATTATAATAATAAGATAAATAATAATGATTATCAAAATCAAATTAATAATTATTTAAATCAGAATGATTATCAAAATAAATTTAATAATTATTTAAATCAGAATGATTATCAAAATAAAAATAATAATTATTTAATTAAAAATAACCAAAATAAATATAGTAATAATAATGAACTTTATAATTTCAGAAATGATAATGAAAGTGAAAAAAGAAGACAATATTTATTAGATAAAATAAATAGAATTAAAATGAATTATAATAGAAATCACAATAATTCAAATAGAAAATATGAACAATTATTTGAAAGAAATCCAAACGACAATAACAATAAATTTATAGTTCATAGATATTATAAAAATGACAATCAAAATAAAAATTATTTTGAAAATGATTTAAAATATCCTGATTTCAAATATAAATATGGATATTATAATAATAATAATCAAAATCAAATAAACAAAGAAATAAATAATAATTCTCCAATATATAACAAAATAAATTATAATAATTATAATATTAATTCTAATCAAGATAGAATAAAACAAAGACCAATTAGTGCAAATGTGAATTATTATCATTTCAATAAAGGTGATGAAGTTTTAAATCAATTCAAAGAAAAATATAATATAAGAAATAGAGATGGAAATATGAGAAATAGAAGCCCATTATTAGGAAGAGAAAATTATTTCAATAATGAAAGAAAAATAGAATATGAAAAATTTAATTTTAAAGATTATTTGAGAAATAACCATAGAGTTAACAATATTAATATTAATAATAATTATTATATTAATAATAATCAAAATAATGATAAAAATCAATTTAAATATCAAAATCAAATGCTAAAAAAACCATATGATTATAATAACAATAATTTCTTTAATAATAATAATTATTAAATTTGGATAATAATTTATTTATATATAAAGTTAATTATTTTATTTTATAAAATCATTTTTTAAATATAATATTTAATATAATAAAAAATCTAAAAAAAATTATTTAAAAGATAAAACAATCATTACAAATTTTATTGGTTCCATTATTATCAATTAATACAGTATTTAGTTTTAATTTTTGTTTAAGATTTTTAGAATCATCAATTAATTTATTCATAATTCTTTGTCTATGACCAACTAAACTAATTCCAACTTCATTTTTTAAGATATCATCTGTTAAAGGAAATTTACTTTGCATTTGCATTAATAATAAATCAATACTATGATAACCAGCAGAAATAAAATTAACTAAATATTCTGATAAATTAATATTATTTAACCAATTATTTAACTTTTTAATATGAACATCACTTTCATATTCATTTACATTTTCACATATATGATAAATTGCTTTTGGAAGAGGGAAATTAAAATTTTTTGCTAAATCTTGTATTTTAATTAATATTTTAGCTCTATCACCAGGATAATTAATTTCAGCTTGTTTTAAATTATTATCACTAATACCAATTTTATTATTTTTACTTTGATTTATTATTAATTTTATATCATCAAAACCATTTGAATTTAAATTATTATAATATTTTTCCATATTTATTGATTTAAGAAATTTATATAAATCACTTTCTTGTATATTTGAAACTGAATTTATATTTGTTAAAAAAGAAGATGAATTTAATGATTGATTTGGTAATGGATTTTTTGCTACTGTTGGAATTTCTATTCTACAATTTGCTGTTGGTGCTGCTGAAATTGGTTGAATAAAATTAATGCTTTGTGTTATTAATATATCCTTTTTTTCTTCATTATTATTTGTCTCATTTATTGTTTTATCTGTTTTTGGTTTTGGAATTGAAGGATGAGATACTGAAAAATTAAAATCTATTGTTTTATTTGATTGAGTTATTTTTTTTTTATTTTCATCATCTTCTTCTATTTTAAAATAATCTTCTTCATTATTATCTAAAGGATTATAATTTTCATTGTATTCATTTTCTAATTCATCAATATTATTATTCTTACTTTCTGTTATTACTTTAACTTTTTCTTCTTCTTCTGATGATGATGAAGGTCTTTCATAAAAATAACTTTTTTTATTATCGAAATCATTATTTGAATTATTTAAAGTTTTATCTAATTTAACTATATCTTTATTCTCTTTTTTAGGTAAATCCACACTTAAATCAAAAAAATCATTATTTAAACTATCTTTTATTTTATTATCATTTGTTTCATATATTTGAGTATTAAATTTAGTACTTTCAATATTAAATAAACTATTATTATTTTTCTTTTTTTTTTCTAAACTTAAATTAATATTATCAAAATTATCATTATCATCATCATCATATTTACTAATTTGTTTTTTACTTCTTTGTTTATTTATTTTATCTTTTTCTAAAGAAGAATGAATAATATTTGACTCAGTGAAAATATTTCTTATTTCTCTACTATTTTTACTATTAAATCCATTAATACTTTTTTTATTAAAAATATCATTATCTGTTAATAAATTTCCACTTCCTCTATATCCAAGTTCTTTACTTCCTTTACTTCCAAAACTTTCAATAAATTTAGGACTAGAAATTTTTTCTTTTACTTGTTCTGCCATTTCTCCTTTATTATTATGAATAGTAAAATCAATTTGATTTTCATTTAACATTCCAATTATTTTATTATTATCTAACATATGAGCTAAATGAAGTGCAGTATTACCTTCTTCATTTTGCATATTTATATTAATTCCTTTATTTATTAATGGAATTATCATTTCTTCTCTTTGATATAATACAGCTAATAATAAATATGAATTTCCTTCTTTATCAATATAATTTAAATCTAATGTTGGTGATGTTAATAGTAATCTAAAATTATCTAATTTATTTCTTTTTATTGCATATGATAAAAATGTTTCACCTTTTGAATCTTTTTGATTTATTAATTTTGGATTATTTATTAAAATATTATATAATGATATTGTTGATAAATCGCTACTTATAATTAAAGATGGATGAGAAGAACTGTGGTTTAATGTTGTGGAATTATCAGGAATATATTTTTTATTGTTTCGAGTTATGTTCATTTTTTTTTTTATGAAATAATTAATAAATTATTATTTATTGTTTTGATATTTTTAATTGGTGTTTTTTTAATTTTAAATATTTATATTATTCTTTTTCTTAGAAAAAAAGTGATTTAAAATTATAATTTAAATAATATTTATACAAATATTAAAATCAGTAAAATGATATAATTTTAATTTAATTTATATAATTTAAATATAATTCCAAATATTAATAACAATTGCACATATTCTCCTAACTTTCCTTTTTTTGTCACATAAAAATTTTTTTAATAAAAGTATGATATCATAATTTTTGTCAAAATCTTTTAATTCATCTTCTGAAATATAATCTTTAATAATTCCAATTAATTTAAGTCCTTCAATTTTTAAATCTTGTGTGATATGTTTTTCAGAAATTATATTTATTATCTTTTTAATAATTTCAAAGTAATTTCTAAATTCATTTAATCTTTTTAAATTTTCAGAATCAGTATTATTAGCTAATATATTTTTTAGATTTAATATTATTTCTTCTGAATTAATATCATTAAATAAACATTGATAATTTGTCAAAAATATTAAATCAATATTTTCTTTTTTTTCTTCTTCTGTAAAAGTGAAATATAAATTTAAAGTTAAGTTTAAAAAAGGTTTTTCTTTGTGAAATTGTTTTAATTGAATTAAAATATAATCTCTTTTATCTTCTGAAAGCCCAGGAATTTTAAATAATTTAGAAGATTCAAACACTTTTTTAAATTTAGAATTATTAATAATCTCAATTAAATCTTTGATAATTGAAATAAATGATAAATTGTCAATATTATTTTTTAATATAAAATAATTTATTATAGAAGAATAAAAGCAATCTAATAATTTTAAATCTTCTTCAGAATCACAACTATTATATAATTTATAAATAATATTTAATAAATCTTCTTTAATTTTGTTAATTAAAGTGTCGCTACAATAATGCAAAATTTTAAATATACAATCAGATAAATATTCTTTTATTTTGAATGTTAATTTCTTATTTTGAAAATAAATATTTTTTAAATTTTCATAAACAGAATCAATATAAGAATTATGATTTTCAAATTTTCCAAATGAAATTGATATAAATTTCAAAATATTTTCATTTAATGAACTAGATAGAAATTTATTAACTAAATTAATATAATTAAAAGGAAAATCTTTATTTAATAATTCAAAAATTAAATCTGTATATTCTAAATTTTCAAAATAATCTAAAATAATTTTTTCAAATAATTCATAAAAAAAAATTAATAATTCATGATATTCTTCATAATTATTTTTTAATATTTCAATTAAAAGCTCTCTTACATAATAATTATTAAAATTCATAATTAAAAAATTGATAATTTCTTTTTTATTATCATATAATAGTAAAAGATTTTTTAAAATTGATATTTCTTTTATTTTATTATCTGAATTATCTTCCATAAATTTATTTTTAATTAAATCAAATATATTATTCTCAATTTTCAAGCTTAAAGAAACAATACAATAAGAAATATGTTCATAATCTTTTTTTTTTCCTTCTTTTTCTTCAAAATAATGACTAAAAATTAAATTATAAATGTCAATAATTTCATCATTTGAAAATATTTCTTTTGGATTTACTTTAACAATTAATGATGTAATGATATCTGTAACATAAATAAAAATTTGAATATCATTATCATAAATTTTCTTATCTTTAATTAATGATAAAAACATTTGTTTATTTTTCATTAATAAATCTATAATTTGAGAAATTATATTCTGTTTCCTAAATAAAAAAAATAATAAACTATTTGCATTTTTTAAAAAATGTTTAATTTTTCTAGAAAATAAAAACAAAGAAATTAATTTGACAATAACTTCAGTAGTTTTATATATAAATTTATTTTCAGAATCATATTCAATCATAGAACTTATTATGTCTTTTGCATCTGAAGAATCTTTTATTTCTTCTGAAAAAATTTTATCACTCATTATTAAAAAATCTTTTTCAACTTGATTATCATAAGGACAATATTTTTTTAAAAAATTTGTTAAAGTTATTAAACATAAAATATTAATACTTTCATCAAAAGTATTTTGAATTGTATTAAAAATATATCCCATTATTTTCGAATAATATTTTTCTAAAGATTCTTTTGAATAATTGTCAAAAATTTTTTGTAAAGTTTGTAAAATATCACCAGCATCTTTTAGTTCATATTCATTAATTTCTTCAAAAAAAAATTCACTAAAAATTTCAAGAGATATAATTTTATCTAATAAATTAGATAATTCTTTTGATGTAATTGGATTTTTTATATCTTTTGGTGGAGTAAAATTAATTGGATAATAACTATTTATAATATCAAAAATTTCCTTTGAATATTTGCTTAAAATATTTTTAGAAAATTTCTTAAATAAAATTTCTAAAAGATTCAACATTTCTATTATATTTCTAGGGTCTTTTTCATCATCAATACAATCAATTATTACACTAATTAATGATTCTTCTCTTTTTTCTTCCGAAAAATCTTGTTCTAATATTATTTTATTTAATATTTTAATAGCATAAAATCTAGTTTCTTGTGTATATGCAGGAATATTTAAATTTTCTCCAGTGTAAATTATTATAATTTGATTTGTTATTTCTTTTTTTAAAGTTGGATATTGTTCATATAAAAAATAAATTATTTTTACTAAATAAGGAACACAAATTATATCTTTAAATTTAGGTATTATAAAATTTAATATTAATTTTTGACATTCTTCATTTAAAGAATTTTTATAAGAATTAATTACTTGAAGAATCAATGAAGAGGCATAATCTTTATTTGGAATATATGTAGATGAAATGTAATCATTACATATTAAAATTATTTCTTTAATTATTTCTGTTTGAATATTCTTATTATTTTTAAGATAATTTATTATTTGTTTTAAAAATGGATTTGATTTATTTATATTCTTTTCATTTTTTATTTCAAAAGATATAAATTCATTTATTAATTTCTTAATATCATTTTCAGACATTAAATAAAAAATTAAATTAAAGTATTTATTTTTAATTTATTTGAATTTAATTAGAATATGATTTCCTCAATAAAATAACTTCTCCATATTTTTTAAAAAAATAAGAACAAATTATTTACTGAAATATAAAAAATACTTTTTTATTAAATTTATTCAGTTAAATAGTCTTCAAAAAAGCTTTGAATTTTATCAAAAGGAATTTTATTGACATCATCATATAAATCTATATGCATAGTAGTACTATTAACAATATAAAGTTCCTTTGGCTCAGTAGCATTTTGATATAATTCTTCACTAAAACTTCTACTATGAGCAATATCTCCTGTTATAAATAAAATTGGTCTTGGAGCTATTTTATCAATATGTGTAGTAATAGGAATATTTGAAATAGAAAAAGCACTTGTAAAAGTAAATCCACCTGTTGAACGAGGATGATGACCTCTTTTCATTGAATAAAAAGTTGTCCATTCTTCCCAATTAGGTAATTCTACACCATCTGGTAGAGGTGGATTTGTTTCATATTCTCTATCAGATATATACATTATTGGATATGATGGTGTTCCACTATCAACATCATTCCATCTTTGAGTTTTTAATGATGAAATTGTACTTTGCCATGTTTCATTATCATAATTATTTCCATTTAAATAAGGAATATCATATAAAGCAGATGTTACAACAGCTTTAATTCTAGCATCAATTGCTGCTGCTCCTATAAGAAAACCACCACTTCCACAAATACCAATAGCACCAATTCTTTCTCTATTAATATAACTAAGAGTACCTAAATAATCAACTCCAGCGCTGAAATCTTCAGCAAAAATATCAGTTGATGATAATTTCCTAAAGTATCCACCACTTTGACCATTAAATGAAGGATCAAAAGCTAAAGCAACAAAACCACGTTCTGTAAATTATTAGCATAAACATCAGGACCTTGTTCTTTAACTCCTCCATAAGGAGGACCAATTACAATTCCACTATAATTTTTATTTGTATCTAAATCTTTAGGTACATATAAATCAGCTGAAATTTGTATTCCATATCTATTTCTATATGATACATGTGATCTTGTTACTGAATCTGATAAATTAAAAATATAATGTTCAAATGTTTTATTTACTAATCTATAACATATTTCTTGATTATTTATTGTTTCACATATTCTTTCTGATAAATAATATAATGGAGTTATGTTTTGATTTTCATCATCATCATCATCTTTTTTTAATGTCACACATAATACTACTATTAATATTGCTATTAATATTACCCCACCTATTGCTCCAATTATAATTTTTGTTTTTTTCGAATAATGTGTTGTTTGGTTTTGAATTGTAGGTTTTCCTTCTGTTTTTGTTTCTTTTGTTAAATTATCACTACTTTTTAATTCTTCTCTTTTTTCTTCCATTTAATTTAGTATTTTGACAATATTCATTTTATATATAAAATGTGTAATAATTTAGTTTTGTTTATTTTCACTTTTTTCATTGATTGTTTTTTGGATTTATTAATAAATGTTTTATTTTTTAGAAATGAAACATTTTGGAAAGTTTTTTCGAAAAGAAATTTATTTTTAAAGAATTAAGGTTTAATATTAGACGATGATTATTTTTCTTTTTTTACCTTCATTTCTAATTAAACAACTTCAGTTGATTATTTTTTTTTAATTTGAATAAAAAAGATTGAATATTTAATTGATAAAAATTAATGTTTTATAATCAATCATTAGTAATTATTTTTATAATTTTTTTTTTATATTTAAAATTATTTAAATAAAAAATATGTTAATTTTATTAAATTTTATTTATAATAATCATGAATAATTTCAAAATTTTCCTTTTTTTTTTCTTGGTTTACATTATGACTTAAAGGATCTTCAATATTTTTTGTTAAAAATCCTTTTTGTGATAAAACAACCATTGAATCTTTTGATTCATCTATTTTATTTATTATTTCAAAAGAAGAATTTTTTGAATTTTCTTTTAATATATCTTTAGCTTCTTTTGATAATTTAGATGTGTCTAAATGAGAATTATTTATTAATTCAGCAAATTCTTTTATTATTTTATCTTTCATTTTAATTTTATCTTCAAGTTCATATATTTTATTACTTTTAGAATCCAATTTTTTTTCATTATAATTAATCTTTTTTTGTAAAGAACAAATTTGATTTTCAATTTCTTTAAATTTCACATTATTCATATAAGTATCTTCTTGTTTATTTTTCTCAAATCTAAAAAAATAATCATACCAAATATTAATTCTTTTATAATTAATTTCAATTACGAAATTTTTATCATTATAAATACGATTTTTATATAAAGATTCATTTTTTTTAATTTCAGACCAAATAGAAATAGTTTTTTCTTTACTTTTAAATAACTCTCTTTCATAATCATTATTAAATAAAAAATTTCCATATTTTCCATTATTAACTTCTTCAGCTAAAAATTTAAGTAAATTAACATTAAATTCAAATTTTTCATTATTTTGAGAAACAATTTGATAAACAGCATCTAACCATTGAATAAAAATAGGACCTCTTTGATTTTCTTTACTAAATTTTTTTTCAATATCATTTTCATTGTAATAACCATATCTAAAACAAAATAAATGACCAAAACTAAACCAATCTTTTTCAATTAAATTAATAAATCCATTTATTGTTCTATATCTTTTATCAAGTAATATTTGAGCTAAAGAACATAATTGAGAAGTTCTATCCCAACCATCACTACAATGAACTAAAACAATATTATCATTTTTAATTGAATTACATATTTTTTCAGCTGATTTTAACATTGTTACAATTGATTCAATCCATTGAGAATTATCTATTGGTTTTATTTCTCTATTATATATTACATTTTGATAAAATTGTTTTAAAGAATTTCTTACTGAATGAATATTCATCATATCACAAAATATTATTTCCATGGATATATTTGGATAATTATTTATATTTTCATATCCTGCTCCTTTTAATGTATTTGCTATAGCATTTAATTTTGGTCTTGCATCATATATTATTAATTTCTTTATTCCTGCTATTTTTGTTAATAATTCAACTTCTTTTTGACTATCTGAAAAACCAAATTTTGATTTTGTTTGACTACTTCTCCATAAACTACAATTATTTTTTTTATAATAATATGTTAATACTGGAATTCTTTT
Organism: Isotricha sp. YL-2021b; assembly: GCA_023805745.1. Lineage (NCBI taxonomy): Eukaryota > Ciliophora > Litostomatea > Vestibuliferida > Isotrichidae > Isotricha > Isotricha sp. YL-2021b. The sequence goes on along the minus strand of JAJJKW010000216.1, from coordinate 39,630 downwards.
CTTTGCTCTATATTTAGCACATTTTTCTATATCTTCTTTATTTAAATTTGATGGAATTATTAATTTTTTTGGATATGATTCACAAATTTTAAAGTTATTATTATCAAATAAACTAAATTTTTTATTTTCGGATAAGTTTAATCCTTGAAGTTCAATTTCATCTTCAATATTATATAATTCCCATCCATTTATATTTCCTTCTTTAAATTTTGTTTTATACCATAATGCATATTTTTTATAATTAATTGTTAAAAGAGGTTTACTATAATTATGTAATATTTCATATAATTTATTATAATTATCCTCCTTTAATTTAAATGTGAATTTCCTATAATCTTTTGTTTTTAATTCTATCTTTTTACTTTTTGGTATAGCTTCAAAATTTTTTATATTTAAAAGAGAAAAAGAAAAATAATCATTATTAAAAGGGATATTATTTTCTTTTGAATCAAATGTTATATTCAAAGTATAATCATCAATCATTAAATTAGTATTTTCAATATAATCATTATTATTAAAAGAACATTGACAAAAACAATTCATTTCAGGACTTTCAATATTATTATCACTATTAAAATAAAAATAACTTGATTTTCTTACTGAATCAATTGATTTATCTCTTTTTTTTTCCTTTGATTTATTTTTATTTTCAAAAATATCAGATTTATGATTTTGTTTATTAAAATCATCCATAATAAAAATAAACAAATTAAAAAAGTTTAAAAAAACTAATTAATAATAATAATATATTAACAAAGAAAAAATCTAAAAAAGGAAAAAAAAAAAATCATTATAAAATAAAAAATAATTAAACTTATATGATATAGAAATTAAAAATATTAACACAAAAAACCAAGAACACTAAAATACATAAATTAAAATAAAGAAAAAAAAAATTTAACTTTTAGCACAAAAAATCAGAAAGAATTTTATAAAATTCTTCATATTCAATATGATTAGGATTTTTAAATCCTCCATCACTTAACATTTTTTCAGTTTCTTCTTCACTTATTTGTTTTCCTGTTCTTCTTAAACTTTTATGAAAACCACTTACAGTTAAATAATTTAATTTATCAACATCAAATCTTGAAAATAATTGTTTAATATTATCTTCAGTAATTAATTTTTTTTCTTTTAAATTAGCAGCTAAATAACTTGTATAATCCATTTTAGATTCTATTGCAGAATCTGAATTAGTTGGAACTTCAGTTTTAACAAATTTATTTAATAAACAATCTGCAAATAAATCATTACTTTCATTATTTATATCATCTTGTTTTTTTATTAAATTATTTAAAGAAGAAAGATCAATATGACTTTGATATTTTGATATTTCAACTACTCCTGTTTTTTTTTCATCTAATATATAAAATTTCTTTTTTATATCATCAATTTCATTTCCTTGAACTTCTTTAACAATAAAAGTAAGCATTTTTTTTAAAAATTTATTTGGAGGTCTAAAACCTTTTAAAGTAGGAATTAATTGTAAATCTTTAATATTATCTTTAAATTCATCTTTTAAAATTTTAGCAAACCAAACATGATTTAAAAGATTATTAGCATCAGGTCTTTTATTAGGGTCTTTAGTTAAAAGAATTTGAATAACATTTAAAGCATCACTAGAAATTAAATTAGTATTATATTTAGGTTCTTGATTTTTTATTTTATCAAATAAAACACTTTTATTTTCATCATCAAAAGGATATTTTCCATATAACATAACATAAGTTAAAACTCCAAGAGCCCACATATCACATTTTTTACCATAAGTTCCATCTAAAACTTCAGGAGCAACATAACATGGAGTTCCAACTATAGAATGCATATTATGAGAACCTTTTTTTCTTGCTAATCCAAAATCTATTATTTTCACATCATTTTTATTTTCTGTTTTTGTCTCAAATAATACATTCTCTGCTTTTAAATCTCTATGAACTATATTATTTGAATGACAATGACTTATTGCATGTGTTAATTTAAATAAAATTTCTGCTGCATCTTTTTCATTTAATCTTTTTCTTTTTACTATTCTTTCAAATAATTCTCCTCCTTCACATAATTCCATTACTACATTAAAATTCTTATCATCATCATAAGTTTCATAATATTTTACTATATTAGGATGATCTAATTTTGCTAAAACTTGTATTTCACATATTAAATTATTTAAATTTTTTTGAGATAAATTCGCCTTTGATATTGTTTTTACTGCATAAAATTTTGATGGATCTCCTTTAAAACATGCTTTCTCTACTTTTCCATAATATCCACTTGATATTTTTCCACAAAAATCATATACATCAAATATATTTTCTTTATTTATTTGATATATTGAACTTCGTTCAGAACGAAGACGATCTTTTTTATTTTGGGTTGTTGGTTTTATTGCTGTTTTTATTACATTATTTTCTCGAACACAACAAGTTCCCATTTGATGAAATAATATTAAAAATAATAATATGTTTTACACAAGTGATAATTTTTTTTGATAGTTTTTAATTTAAAAAAATTTTATATTTTTTTTATTATATAAAAATGAAAAGTAAAGGATTCATTGATGGGAAAATTAGTTTAGTTGATGAAAATAATATTAGACCAACTAGAATTAATCATTTTCAAAATAGAGATTTTTTAGAAGATGCAAATAAAAATAATGATGATGATAATAATATTATTAATTATAATCAATTTCAAGATTATCAAAATGATAATTTTAATAATAATAATAATTTTCACTCAGAGAATTATTTTAAAATAAATAATGAAATAAATCCTTCACAAAAAATAAATAATCATTACATAAATGAAGAAGAGCAATATAATAATTTAATTAAAAGTGATGATAATTTATCTTTTAAAAATTGGAATGAAAATAAAGAAGTTAATATATTCAATGTAGAAAACTTAAAGAAAGAATTAGAAGAAAAAAATAATCAATTAAATAAAATATCAGAATTATTTGACCAATTAAGTGAAGAATATTCTAAATTAAAAGCAAAATATAATTCATTATTAGTTTATTCATCTGATCTTCAAAAACAAATTGATTTAATAAAAATTCAAAATCCAAATCAAAAATCTAATTTTGAATTAAATGAAATGACAAATAAAATTATTCAAGAAAAAGATAATACAATTTCAGTTTTACAAAATCAAGTAAATTATTATAAAGAAGCATATAATTCTTCAAATAAAAATTTTCCTTTTCAAAATCAATATAATAATTTAAATTTAGAAGAAAAGGATTATATTGAAGAAAATAAAAAATTAAAAGAAAAATTAGAATTATATTCAAATGTTGATTTTAAAGAATTTGAATCAGAAATTAATATTCAAATTGATAATTTTAATGAAATATTAAGAAATTATAATAATAGATTAAATGAGGCATTAACTCAAATTCCAGAATTTTTTAATAAAGATAAAAAAGAAGAAGCTGCAAAATATTTAGTTAAACAAGTAAATGATTTTATGAAAGAAAATCAAACCTTATTTTCTGAAAATTTCAAATTAAAAACTGAAAATAAAGAATTAAAAACAAAATTAAAATCAAAAAAGAAATTTAGTAATGATTCTGATGATGAAAATAATTTAGATAAAAAAGTTGAAGAATTAGAAAATTTAATTAAAACTTTAAATCAAAATAAAAATTATATAAACCAAAACAAAATGGGAAATTCAGAATTACAAATTAGAGAATGTTTAACAAAAACAATGAATGAATTAAAGGAAAAAGATAAAATAATTGGAGATTTAAAAAATAAATTAGTAGAAAATATTAATAAACATACATTAAATTTTGATGAAAGACAAATTGTAAATTCAATGTCTAAAAAATTATATGAAAAAGATACAATGATATTATCTTTGAAAAATCAATTAGATAATAGTAAAAATAAAGTAGATGAAATAAGGAAAAATAAAGAAGAATTCATTTCAAAAATAAAATATTAAATTTTTCAAAAAAATTAAAATAAATAAAATTATTTTAATAGAATAATAATGTATATAAATAAAATTTTAGTTTGGAATATGTAATTTTAAAATTCCAGTTAATTTATCTTTTTCTAAATATATAATAATTAAAGCATTTATTACAATAATAATATCTACAACAAATATGACAATACTTTGAATTCCAATAAAATAATCATAAAGCATTAATTTATTTAAAGTAAAAGTACAAATTCCACTAAAAATAGTAAAAAAAAGAGAAATATTTTGCATAGAACAATCTTTAGCAAAAATAATCATTTCTTTAAAAATTAATCTTTGAATATATTTATTTTCATTATCCCAAAATTCATTTCTAACTGTAAAATACCAATTTAATAGTATATTAGTTAACATTTGAATTATTGGTGCTAAAACTAATCCTTTAATACTTATTTGAGTTAAAGAAAAAGATAATGCAATTAAAAAAAAATTATTTGCTCTTCCAAAACCTTTAATTAATACTCTATTTGGTTTTGTAAAAATTGCTTTTGAATAAGAAATAAAATTTATTTCTATTAATCTAACTATAATAGATAAAAGAAATAATGTCATTAAAGAAAAAGTTGTTTCATTTGCCCATTTATCAGTAAATAACCAAAGAAGAAAATCATTTCCTAAAATTGAAAAAATATAAAATATTATTATTCCAGTTATTAAATATAATCTAATATGAGTTTTTAATAATTTATAAGGATATGATTCTTTTTTAACCATTGAATTTCTTAATAATAAATCTTTTATTATGTATTGATTATCATTAAAAGAAAAATCACCTTTATCAGTTATTTCATTTCCACTTCTTAAAGTTGTAATATTTTTAAAGTTTTTAATTTTATTCAATAAAATAAAAAAATTTTCACCAGTAGGAATGATAAATCTATCTATAAAAAACTCAAAATTCCCTTTAACAAAAAGATATTCTGCTTTAACATCATCAGAATAAACAACAAAAAAACTTAAAACAATTCTTTCAACGGATTTTAATAATAATTCAACATACCAAGCTCTAATTTGTAATTTAATTAAAGAAATTAATTCCGAATCTTCTTTTCTAATAATATTACAAAAAAATTTAATTCTTTCTTTAATCAATTTCGGATTTGGAATTAATAACCAAATATCAATATTATAAGATAATGCAAAATAAATTAATAAAAAAAAATAAATAACACTAGTAATTAATCTTGAAAAAGTAAAAGCTCCTAAATCAAATTTAAATTTAGAGCATAAAATATAACAAGTGAATAATTTTAAAATATCAATAAAAAATAAAATGAAAGTTTTAACAGAATTAATGACTCTAACATTTAAATAAATCATAACAGGTTCAACACAATTTTCGAGAATTCCACTAAAAATATATAAAATAATATGATATTTATAATTAACTAAAGAAGGTTCCATTAAAGTAAAAACATAATATAAAACAATAGAAATAGGAATAATAATTAAATTAACTAACCAAGATAAAATAGAAGAATGAATAAAATTTTTTTTTTCAATAACAGGACTTTGATCATGTGAATAACAAGAAGCAGAAATTCTTATAACTTGAGTAGGAAAAGAAATAACAATATCATAAATAAAATGTAAATAAACACTTTCTATACCATAAGCTTTTTTTGATACTATTCTTATTATTAAAACTGTAAATATTACATGAATTATTTTTGATATTATCGTCATTACTATTATAAAACAATCAGATATAACTGTACTTAATATTAATTTTTGTGCTCTTAATTTTATTTTTCTTTGTTTATCTAACATTAATTCTTTTTCTTTTTTATTTAATAAAGAATGCTCACTTTGAATATCTAATGAAATTATATTTTCTGATTTTGGTGATTCATATTCTGACATTTTATTTTTTTTTCATTTTTTTGGAAAAACCTATATTATTATAATAATATTTAAATTTTCAATAGTTTATTTGTTTCAAAATATATAATTATTTTTTTTATTTTTTTAAAAAAATAATTATTTTTTATTCAAAAAGATGAAATCAAATTGTTTTAAATTTATTTTTCTCTCAATAATATTATTGTCAATATTTCAAAAAGTATATTTAATAGAAGATGAAGATTTAAAAATAGAAGATGAAGTAGATGAGAAAAAAAAAGAAACAAAGAAAAAAAAAGCTCAACCTAGAAATTCAAGATTTCAAGAAGACTCAGATGAATTTGATGACCCAAATTTACTTCATCAACAAAATATAAAAAAAAATAATTTAAATAATCAAAATTTAGAGAATGAAATTCCATTAAAAGACACTAATAATTCAGAGCCAAAATATGATGATGACATTGAAGAAGAAGAAAAAAAAGATTTAATAACTTTATTATTATATAAATATATATATGAATTTTCAATGGGTTCTTTTATAGTTTTATTTATATTAAATGTAATATATGGTAAATCAAAAAATAATAAAATAGCATATAAATGGTATACTCATAATTTAGATTTTTTTATAAATAATTATGCTCATATTGGTTCAGAAAGAGAATTTAATCCAAAAAAAACAGATTCATTAATTTATGAATCATATAATGAATTTAAATTTTTTGCAAGTGGAAGAGTTAATATTAATTGGATGTTAGTAGATATATTATTAAAAAAAAGACAAGATTTATTATCAATGTTATCTGGAATGTTTTTATTTCCTGAAAAAGATAAAATAATGTATGAATCTGTTATTCTTCCTCAAAATGATATTCCTGTTGTTTTTTGTATTTGTAAAAAAAAAAATGCAAAAACAATGAAAAAAAATTATAATGAAATTGATTCTTTCACAGAAGCAATTTCACCTTCTTTTCTTAATGATAATTTAATAATGTTTACAGAAAATACAGAATTTATATTAAATATATTTAAACAACCTGAATTATTAGCAGAATATAAAAAAATAGAAAAATATATAGATACAATATTTTTCACAGATAGAAGAAATGCAAAAGATAATTATGCTATTGTTATGTCTTTTGAATGTTCTAATATTAAAAATGATGAAATTTATAAAAATTTTACTTTATTTACTCATATTTTAATTGATATTCTTTGTTCTTCTTCTATTAAAGGTGTTAATTATAAAAAAGAAGCTGAATTAAGAAGAAAGGAATTTGATGCTCAAAGATCAAAAGAATTAGCAGAAAAAAATAAAGAAGAAATTAGAAATAAAAAAGAAGAAGAAAAAAATGAACAAAGAAATAAACCTATGACAAGAGAACAAGCTCAAAGATTAGAAGAAAAAGAAAAAAAAGAAGCTTTGAAAAATAGAAGGAAAAAAATGTATAAATATGTCAAAGCATAGTTTTTTTAGAAAAAAGGAGCATATAATTTAAAAAATATAAATTTAATTTAAAAAAAAAAAATTAAAATTAAATGAAGAAAAATAATTTTGATATTAATCAAAATCAAAATTCTTTTTCTAAAGATTTTAATTCAAGTATTATGAATTTAATAAATAAAACAAAACAAATTGAAAGAAAGCAAATGGAACAAGAAAATAAACAAGAAATACCAGAACATTCTGAAAAATTCAATATAATTGAAATAATAGACTCATCAAGATTAAATGAAAGTAATAGATTTGAAAAAGAAATAGAACAAAATAAGAATAATAATATGAATATAAATATAAATAGTCATAATAATTTTAATAATAGTAATAATAATGAGAATATTAATCTAAATAATAATAATATAAATAATAAAAATAATAATATTAATCAATATAATAGTGAAAATATTAATCCAAATAATAATAATAATCCCTATAATAATAATGAAAATAATGAAAATATTAATCTAAATAATAATATTAATCATTATCATAATAATATTAATAATAATAATGAAATTGAAGAACCGATGACTTTTAATCCAAGTAGATCAAATTTATTTGAAAATTCCAAAGAAAATTTTAATAATAATTTACAATCAATTAGATCAGGATATAATTTAAATGAATGTATAATTATATTAAAAAATGTGAATGAAAAAATAAATGAAGAATATGAAAATATAAATAATTATATAAACGATATTGGAATAATTGAAATTAATAATTCAGATGAAGAAATAGTAAATTTAATTAATTCAAGCATTGATCAAATTAAAATATCAAAATTAAAATTAAATGAATTTTTTGATAAATCAGAAAAAAATTTAATGGAATTAAAAGACAAATATGGGAGTCAAATAACGAATAAAACAGAGCCTACTCAAAATTTTGAAAATTCAATTCTTCAATTTAATAATACAGAATTAAATGATTTGTATTTAAAAAATTCTATGAATTCTCAAAATAATAATAATTCTTTTATTCAACCAATGACAACATCAATGTTACAATCTAATAATAATGATTTTTCTCAAAGAGATTATTTTAATGTTGATTTAATTAACAAAATGAATCAAATTGAAGAAGTGACTAATATTTATAAAGGGAAAATTAATGCTTATGAAGATCAAATTAATCATTTGAATAATAAAATAAAATATTTTCAAGAATTATTAACTAATAGTAAATGTTTAATTGATGATTTGTCAAATAAAAATAAATTATTAACTGCAAAAGTAATTAAATATAAACAAATATCAGAAAAATATCAAATTAATACTCATAATAATAATATTTAAAATAAAAATATAAATTATAGATTAAAAAATAATAATTTAAATAAAATTCTCAAATAAAGTTCTTTTTAGCTTTTACATAAATGTAAAATAATAAAATGTATAAAAAGATTAATTCAAATTTTATTTATTTTTAATTTTTTTAATAAAAAATTGAATTAAAATGACATCTTACTTGAGTATTGATTATAAAAAAAGAGTAAATAAAAAAATAATAAAAACCCTATCAAATAATATAGAAAAAGAAACAGAATTTAAAATAAAATCATTATATTTAGCAAAAAGTGCTCATGAATTAAAAAATGTTTTTTTAACAATTTCATCATTTATAGAAAATAAAGGAACTAAAATATTAGCAAAACCAAAAGAAGAAAAAGATGAAATGTCTTCAAATAACTTCTTAAAATCACTTTGTGATTTTGGAATGAATTTAATATTTGAAATAACAGAAATGAGTAAAAATGAGGGTAAATTTAAGACAATAAAAGAAGAAAAAAAACAATATGATGAATTTAATTTAATTAAAGCTTTAAAATTTTGTATACAAATGTTTCAATCTAGAGCAAATTTTGAAAAAAAAAATATAGAAATTAAATTAACTTTAAATAACATTTCAAATAATATTAAAATAAAATCAATTTCGGAAATGCGTTTAAAACAAGTAATTATTAATTTAATTTCAAATTCATATAAATTTACAATAAATGGTTATATTGAATTATCTGTTGAAAAAATAAATCAAAATTTTAGAATAAAAATAACTGATACTGGAATTGGATTTAATGAAAAAGAAATGGGTAAATTAAATCATCCTTTTCATATGTTAGAAAAGAATCAATTTTTAAATAAAAATGGTTCTGGATTAGGTTTATTTATTTGTAAAGAAATTTTATCTTCAAAAAATATTGAATTAAAATTTTCTTCTGAAAGAGGAAAAGGAAGTCAATTTTGGTTTGATTTAAAAGATAAATCTAATATAATTGATCCTTCTATTTTTTTAAATGATTCTTTAAAAAATTTAATGAATGAAATTAATAATGGAGAAAAAGACTTAGATCAAAATTTTAAAAGTGAAAATACAACTAAAAATTTCATGGATGAAGAAGATCAATTTATTGATGAGGAAGAAGTAGATATTAGTCCACAAGAAAATAATTTAAATAATAATTATAATAATGGTAATAGTAATAATATTGGAAATAATAGTCTTTCTTTAAATGTTAATAAACAAAATTCTTTTTATAGAAAAGTTAAATCAACTTATATTCTTCCTGTAAGAAGTAATAATTATCAAATTAATAATAGAATGGATTCAAATAATAATAGTTGTCATCATACTTCAAAAAGTTTAATAAAAAGTATACATGTAAGTAAACAAAGTATTAGAGCTGCAAAAACTTTATTAAATGGAAATATAGGTAATAAAGGACTTATTTTAAGAAGTTTGTCTCATACAGAAAGAGATAAACAATTATTAGATAAAAATAAACAAAATTTAAAAATTATAATATGTGATGATGATTCTATTTCTGCTTTATCAATAAGGAAATTAATAATTAAATTTTTTGAAAATAATCATGAAAATTTACCAGATATATTTTATGTTCCAAATGGAATTGAATGTATAAATTCTGCATATACTTTTTTAATAAAAGATAATCCAATTGATATTATATTAATGGATATGAATATGCCTTTTTTGAATGGTTTTTATACTTGTCAACTATTAAAAAATATTATTGAAATGAATGATATTAAAATTTATTTACAAAGTTCTCAAAGTATTAATATTAAAGATTGTGAAGCTGATGGTTTTTTTGATAAACCTTTATCAATGAAAGCTTTAAAAGAAATTTTTTCAAAGAATAATATTTTAAAATGAAATATAACTGAATAAATTATATTTTTTTGTTTTTCTGGCAATTAATTTAATACATTTATATAGATTTATATGATTTTGAAAAAAAATATAAATAAATATAAGAAAAAATATAATTTCAGTTTAGATTATTAAATAAAAAAATTATAACATTCGTAATTATAAATTAACCAAAAAAAAGAAAAATTAATTTTTAACACAAATCCAAATTTTTATAGTTTTATCATAAGAACTTGAAATAAAAGCTTCATCATTAATACCAATTAAACCAGAAACACAAGCATTATGTTCTTTAATAGTATTTGAACAAATATAACCTTTTCTAGATAATAACCAAATTTTAATTATATTATCTTGACTTCCAGAAATTATTCTTCTATCTTTTAAATAACATAAACATTTAACTGAATCTGAATGACCTTCTAATATTAAATAATTTTCAAATTTTGAAGAAGAATTTTTTTTCCATATTATTATATTTTTATCAGAACTTCCTGAACAAATATAATTTTCATCCATTTCTAAAACTACATTAACTGAATCTTTATGTGAAGTTAATTTACTTTCTCTTTTTTTTTTATTCCATATTATTATACTTTTATCATCAGAAGCTGTTACAATTCTTTCATTTTTTAATTGAATTATACAATTTATTGTTCCCTCATGTTTACCATATTGACCTTCTTGAATATATTCATTTTTTTCATTTAAATTATAAATATAATATTTATTATCACTTAATGTTACTAATAAAGTATTTTTATCATTTAATGTATTTAATGACGAACAAATATTATTTTCTATATTTATTTTCTGTATTATTTTATATTTATAATTTTCTATATTTTCTTTCCATACTAATATAAATGGTTCTAAACCAGAGCAACTACAAAATCCTTTTTTATTTAAATTTGTCATTGATTGAACTTGACTTGAATGTACTTTTTCAGTTTGAAAATTATAAACTCCTTTTCCAGTTATTTTCCATAATCTAATAACACCTTCTAAATCACCCGAAGCTATAATATTTCTCCTTAATTTAATTAAACAATTTATATCTGTATTATGTGCTCTTTCTATATTTTGAAATATTTTAAAATTCCCAAATTTTTGATTTAATTTGCATAATACTCTATTATTTAAATTTAGATTTTTCACTATTTTTAATACATTATCTATATCATTCTCTGTTTGTTCTAATTGATAATTAATTTCTGGAATTATTATTTTTGTGTTTAAAGAAAAAAGAAGTTGATGTATATCATTTGATGATTTTTCTACTTCATAATTATAATATTTATATAATATAAGACATATTTTCATTGGTAAAATATTATTATCTATATAATTTTTTATTTGTTTTAAGGATTCATTTTTATAATTTTGAATTTCATTGATTAAAAATTCAAATTTTAAATTAAGTGAATTTGAATACTCATTATATGATTGATTAATATTATTTTCATACTCATCTAAAAAATTTATTAAATTAGGAAGTTCATTTATTTTTTCTTTAATTTGATTTACATAATCATTTTTATTAATAATGTTATGATTATAATGAAATCCTTGTTGTTCTTTACATTTATCACATAAATATTCTAAACAATCTAAACAAAAATAATTTACAATTTCATTTTCATGAATAGGACATTTGTCGTTAATGTTTTCTTCAAAATTTGTTCGATTTTCATATAAATCATTTAAATTATTATAAATTGATTTTAAATCGATTATTAAATCTCCTTTTTGACATATACAAGAAATATTCAATTCTTTATTTAAATTAATATCTCTTAAGTATGATCTTAATAAAATTTTATAAAAACATTTAAAACAAATTATATGCTCACAAGAAAAAGAAACATATTTTAAAGCTTTATTTAAACACATATCACATTTAACATCCTCTTCTTTTTTCTTAGTTGAAATTTCATTCATATTAAATATTATCTAATATTAAAAACTTTATATTTTAAAAATAATTTTTCAAATTTAATAAAATTAAATTTGTAATTATTTGATGTTTAATAATTAATTTATACAAAATAATATTAAGAAACAAAAAATAAAATCAGTTATATAATATTATATTAAATCAATTATTTCTCTTAAATTTTCCTTTCGATTCACTTTTAAAAAATTTTCTTCTTCTTCAGAATTATTTTCAATATTATTATTAATATTTTTATTATCATTATTATTACTATTATTTTTATTATTATCAATATCTTTATTATCGCTATTTTTACTATTATTTTTATTATTATCATTATCTTTATTATCGCTATTTTTACTATTATTTTTATTTTCATTACTATCTTTATTATCACTATTTTTACTATTATTTTTATTTTCATTACTATCTTTATTATCGCTATTTTTACTATCATTTTTATTTTCATTACTATCTTTATTATCGCTATTTTTACTATCATTTTTATTTTCATTAATTTCTTTATTATCGCTATTCTTACTATCATTTTTTTTATTATTATTAAGGTCTAGATTATCTTTAATATTACTATTATTTTGAATTTTATTAATATCTAGATTATCTTTATCATTTATATGATTATTATTGTTTTTTTTCATTGATTCTTTTTCTTTAATCCAATCAAACTTTCCATCAAAAATAAAAAAATTTTTATCACCAATTCCCCTAATTAATTTTTTCAAAGCAGCATAATTAGGTTTTTCATCAAATCTCAAATCTCTAGAATATTGAACAATCATAGCAAATTCTTGAGGAATATCTTTACAAAAAATTGCTAATTTTGTTTTAATTTTAGCATCCATTATTTTTTGAAATCTTTCTTTCTCATTTTTAGCTTTAATTCCCATCCAAGGTAATTTTTTTTTTAAAAAATATAAAAGACAATAACTAATAGATTCTAAATCATCTCTTCTACTTTGTTCAATTCCTAAATGAGTATTACAAGAAGCATATCTTAAAGTTCCAGTTAAATTTTTTCTATCTCTATAAGGAATATGTAATCCATTTTTAGATTTATATCTTTTGGCCAAACCAAAATCAATTAAATATACAATTCTTTCATTTTTTTCTATTCCCATTATAAAATTTTCTGGTTTAATATCTCTATGAATAAAACCTTTTGAATGAATATATTCTATTCTTTCAATTAATTGTTCTGCTATTAAACAAACTGTTTTTAAAGAAAATTTATAATTTTGATTTCTGAAATGTGATTCTAAATTTCTTCCTAAGCATTCCATTATCATTATATTATATCCTCCCAAATCATTTCCATACCAATATATTTTAGGAACTCCAACTATATTATTATATTATATTATTTAGTTTATTTTTTGAATTTTATAATTTACCTCCTCCTTTTAATATAGAATATATTTTATTTTCTATTTGTAATTGAGAACGAATTGAATTTGGTAATTCTAATTTTATTGCTACATATTCCTTTGTTTTATTATTTATTCCTAAATATAATTTACCAAATGCACCTTCTCCTATTTCATCCATTGTTTTTAATATGTAATCGTTTGCTACTGGCATTTCTAAGTTATCAAAATGGAAATCTAATCTTTTTTCCATTTATATTTTTATTTTTTGATTTTTTAAATTATAAAAATATCAATAATAAAATTAATATTTAAATATAATTAATAAAAATAAAAGTTAAGCATGATTAATTATCTTTTTTTTACTATTTGAAGTAATTATTTTAAAATTTGAGCTTTTCAAAAAAGAGAAGACTTTTTAAATATTAATTTTAAACAAAAAAGTATTAAGAGTTTTAAATAAAAATGTAAATTCGTTAGAAACTAGTTTGAATATTCTTACAAAGAGAAAAAGAATTAATAAAAATATTATAATATTTAAATAATTATTATTGCTTTATTTCTTAATTTGAATTTAAAGTTAGATTTATTTGATTATTAATTTTATTATTGATTAAATTAATAGTCTAGATTTATTCATTTATATTCAAAAATCTTTTTGTGTTAATCTAAAATTGAATTACCTCCATTTTTTCACATTATAATTTCATTTTTTATTAATTAGACTTAGTCAAATAATTTCATATTTCTACTTTAATTCATTTAAGAAGCAAAAATCATTTATTGAGAAATATAAAAATAAATAAACTATTTTCTTTTTGATTAAACATTAAAATAACACTTTTTATCTTTTTTATTTATTTTCAAAAAATTTATAATTTCTTATTTTATTTCTTGAAATTAAAAATATATATATATAACCATTCTAATTATTTATGTGACTCTTTTATCCTTCTTTTTTGAAAAAATAATGTTTAAAAAAAATATAAATATAACAAAGAATTATAAATTATATCCTTATATTTATTTTTTAACTCTGAATTTAAAAAATTTTTTCGATTTTTAAATCTTTCAGAATAAAAAAATATTTTTTGTTTCACCTCAACAAAAGACAACATCTAGAATATAAAGAAAAATAAATTTCAAATTAAACATATTAAAAGTATTGTTTTGTTAAGTCCAAAACTTCTTTTATTTCCTGAGAATTTATATAAACTATTTAATATGGAAAAAAGTTATTATTTTTAAACAGATTTCCTTCTAAGATATAATATGTCAACGTTTGAATTTAATTTAAATGAAGAAGATTATTCTGATGCCAATTCATTTTCTTCACTAAAATACTATATAAATAAATTTGAAACTTTATCTCCAAATGATTTTTTAAACATATCCATTAGTAAAATAGATTCATTTAGTAATAATGAAGAAAACGAAACATTAGATTTAATAAAACCAATTAAACCAAATAATAAGATATTTAACATAAAAAAAGATGAGATAAAACTTAATAATAATAATGAAAAAACTTATTTAAGTAAAAAAAAAAAGTTCATAAGAAAAGATAATATATTAAGAAAAATAAAGGGACATTATCTTAAATTCATAATTAATCTATGTAATGATTTTCTAAAACATGAAAATAAAGATTCAAGAATGAAATTAAGAAATATTACTACAAAAATTACATGTGATAATTCAGTTCGTTTAAATATTCTTTTAATGGACTGTACTGTACAACAAATTCTTAATTTTCCAATCAATAATAAGTTTTCAAAATATAAAAAAAATGTAAATCAAAGAATAATAACAAGTTCCCTAAAAAAATATCCTAATTTTAATAATCTTTTAAATCAAAAACTAAAAGATTTATATAAATTATTTATAGAACCTTCTCAAAGAGATGTTCTTTTAAAATATGGTATTAAAAATGCAATTCCTTTATATGAATTAGTTAAAAAAAATAAATTGATTAATAAATTAGGGAAAGACTATATTCAACTTATGTTAGAAATTGGGAAAGATATTTTTTCTTATTTTAATGAAAAAAGAGAAAGAAGAAGTCAAAATAACAAACCTATTTTAGTAAGATTGGAAAAAATTGTAAAAAGTAAAAAAACTTAAATATATAAAAACATTTTATAAATTTTAGATATTCTTGTCAATGCAAATAAAAACTAATTATTAATATAAGCTAAACTAAAGTAAAAATTTATAAAAATTTTATATTTTTTTTTACTTATCTTTTTATTTAAATTAATTAATAAATAATAGATTTTTAACATAAATGGTTTTTTATTAAATCATTTAAATATTGGAATTAATTTTATTTTAATTTTTTAAAAACAATTAAAATATAAAATCAAATAAATTAAATTGATTTGAAAATACTTTTATTTTTTTAATGAATTTATTATAATAAGATTATTTAAAAAAAAAAAATGTGAAAAATAAAATTCTAAAGATGGACTAATTAAGATTTTAAGTTTATAAGCATTAAATATGGATACAGATATATGTATCTTAAAATGAAGTATTATAAGGAATAATTGTATTTTTCAATATTTTTTTAATGATTTGGAACATCAATATTTTTTCATTATAAAATTAAAATTTCATACTTAATTGATTTCTATAGATTTTGATTTTTTAAATCTAAAAAATAATTTTTGACTTTTAGTTTCTAAATCTTATAATCTTATAAATATAAAAGTTAAAAGTAAAATTAAAAAATATTTATTTTTATGATTATAAAAGTTATAATCTTTATGAAACAATATGGATAGAATAATATTGTAATTATTCTAACATTTTCTAAAAATTTTAAAAAATCGTATTATCATCCTCGTGTTATGTAAATCTAGGTGAAAATAATTATTTTTAAATATATAATCAAAAAAATTTAAAAATTAAATAAAGAAATAATGCTTAAATGAAGGGAAGTTTGGAATATTTTTCCATATTTTTTTTTGTTCCAACAATTTTTAAATAAAGAATAAAATTAAATTAAATTTTAACTAAAAATAATTTTGAAATAAATATTATTTTATATGAAATAAGTAGAGTATATGGGAAAAAGATAGATTTATTTGTTTTCAAATAGTTGATTAATAAATAAAAATCAATTTTATAATACTTTGAATATCCAATATTTAAAGTTTTATAGGATTACAAATCCTAGTAAATTATTATGATTCTATTTATAACACCTTATTTTATTGATTAGAATAAAATTAATTAAAAATTAATTCTGATAAATCATGGTTTATTAAGAATCTTTTAATTAAACTTAGTAATAAATTATGAAAATTCGCTTAAACCCATTTTTTTTCTGCTCAGATATATTCAGTGATAATTATAAAAAATATCAATTCTCCCTCACCATATCATCATATATATAAATATTTAATTTGAAAAAAATAAAAAAAGTATAAATAAAAATAAATTATCATTTATAATTTATGAAAATATAACAATATATTTTTAAAATTAATTATTCAAATTATTTTAAATGTTAAAAAATATAATTATAATCCAATATTAAATATTCTCTGATTCAAAAACTCAAAATATAACATTTTTTGACAATTGAAATAATTATCTCATATTTATTAAAAAGACTATTTAAATTTTTAAAATGAAAAAATTAAACCTTACTTTAATCTTCTCTTTTTGAGAATATAAAACTTATAATCTTTTATTTGTTAAAAGAAAAATAGAGTTTTACATTTTTTAGAGAGTGAAAAAGTCAATTAAAAAATAAAACAACGACAATGGTCCTTTTTTTTAATCGGTTCAATTTTTTTGGGAAATAATTCATTTAATATTCTTGTATCATTAGAAATAACTTTACATGAAAAATTTTCACTAAACATTTCTCTCAATTGTGTGAGATTATTAGTTTGAAAATGAGATAAATCTAATAAATTTAAAGAAGAACAATCACAAAACATATAACTCATATTATTAACTTTATTAGTGTAAAAATTAGATAAATCTAATGAAGTTAAAGAAGAACATTTATAGAACATTGCTCTCATATTAATAACCTTATTTGTTGTAAAACTTGATAAATTTAAAGAAGTTAAAGAAGAACAACCTGTAAACATAAAACTCATATCTTTGACATTGCTTGTATGAAAATTTGATAAATTTAAAGAAATTAGAGAAGAACAAAAAGAGAACAAATAACTCATATCATTAACATTATATGAATTAAAATTAGATAAATTTAGAGAAGTAAGAGAAGTACAATCAAAAAACATTTTACTCATATCAGTAACATTAAAAGGATTAAAATTAGATAAATTTAAAGAAGTTAAAGAAGAACATCTATAAAACATAAAACTCATATCAGTAACATTAATAGTATTAAAATTAGATAAATTTAAAGATGGTAAAGAACAACATTTATAAAACATATAACTCATATCTTTTACATTAGTAGTATTAAAATTAGATAAATTTAATGAATTTAAAGAAGAACATTTACAGAAAGTTTTTCTCATTTCTGTAACATTATTAGTATTAAAATTAGTTAAATTTATTGTAGTTAAAGAAGAACATTTTGAAAACATCTTACTCATATCAATCACATTATATGAATTAAAATTTGATAAATTTATTGAAGTTAAACAAGAACATTTATAGAACATATAATTCATATTTGTTAATTCTTTTAACAATATAATTTTAAGAGTATATTGACCAGTTTTTAAAAATATATTTTTATTATCATTTATTGTTTTATTATTTAAATATAATATATTGTTATTTTTTATTTCTTCTTTAAATAAAGTAATCTCTTTTTCTAATAAATCTTTATTAATATCATATATACATTTAATATTATTCCAAACAATATTTTTATTTTGAAGAATAAAACCAACATTTCCTATTTTAAATTTATAAAAATAATATTTTCTTTCTTTTAATTTAGGATATTTGTTTAAAATTTCTTCTAAATTAAAATCATAATTAGGATATTTTATATTTTGAGAAAGTTTTAAAATCCTTAATTTTTTTAAATTTTGAATTAATTGAAAAATGAAATGTATATGTTTATTAAAATTATTAGGATGAAATCTTAAGATTAAAGATTTTAAATTTTTTGAATTTTTAATTATTTTAGATAAAGTATTATGAAATATTGATAACTTTTGATTATTAGGTGATTCTTTTATATAATTTACATTTAAATTAATATATTTTAAATTCTCAAAATCTTTTATTTTATTTAAAATATTTTCAATATTATTTTCACCTTCATAATATATAGATCTTAAATTATTAAAAGATTTAATAAAATGTTGATTAATATTTAAATTAATATCACAAAGATTTATGTTATTATTTTCTTTTAATTCTTTTATCATGTTATTATTTTTTAATCCTTTAATATCAATTTTTTTATATTGTGTTATTTCATTTTCCTCAATTACTAAATCTAAATTTTTATAATAATTCATAGCTTTATCAGATAAATTAAATTTAAATAAATATTTCTCATTCCTTTTTTTCTTATAAATATAATTAAATATAGTTAAATTTAATTCAAGATATTCTATTGATTTTAATTTATTTGGAATACCAAAAAAAGATTTAAAAGAAAGTTGATTTTTATTTCTCAAAGTATTTAAAATAAAATTATTTACAATATTAAAATCACTTTCTTTTGATTGTAATATTTTGTTTTGATTAAAGTTTTCAAAATTAGAACATAATATATATTGTTTTAAATTCGGAAATTCTATTTTATCAAAAAATGTCAATAAAAAATCATTTTTATTTAAAATATCTCTTATATTCATTTCAAAATATTTAATATTCTTTAGAATTATTTGAGATTTCATATCCAAATTAATATTAATACCATCATCAATAAATATTTTTAAAGTTATAATGTTTGAATTTATTAGAATGTTCAATAAATCAAATAATTCAAAATTACATTCAATATAAATATTCAATATATTAATATTTGGGAAAAGATAATTTAAGTGATTTAAATTATATGTTAAATTATTTTGAGGAATGCTTAAATTTAATTCATCAACATTTGGACAAATTATTGATGATTCAATCATTTTATTTAAATTAGGTATTATAATATCTAATTTTTTTAAATTTTGAAAAGTTAATTTTTCATGAAAATATTGAAATATTTTTTCATCAATTATATCAAAAATAAAAAATTTAAAAATATTTTGTTTTAATATTTCATTACAATTTAAATAAAGAGAATTATTTTCAGTATCTTCTATAATATTATTATTTTTAATAATTTTCGAAATATTATTTTCTAAACATATACTAATATTTTTCTTAAAATAAGGATGTTGTGTAATTAATTTAAAATTATCATCAGATAATTTTAAATTAAAATTTCTATTATTTGATAAACAATATAATAAAATATCATTTATTTCTTCTTCATTTTTAAAAAGTTGTTTATAATCTTCTTTAATTTTTTGGAAATAATTTTGAAAATAAATAAAGTTGTAATTTTCTATTTTTTTTTGAAAAAAAAATCTTTTATATTCAATAATTGTTAAATCCAATTTTTTTAATAAATTGGAATTATATTTAATTATTTTTAATTTTCTCTTTTTTGGTATAAAAGAGAATAATTTTTTCCAAATATAAGAAGAGGTTATTTTTTGTAATTTCATTTTTTATTAAAAATTTAAATGAATATTGAAATAATTATTATTTTTTTTAAATTGTTTTAATTAATAAATATAAACTTTAAATTTAAATTTTTCAAATAAAAAATGGAAAATATAATTATCTTGATGAAAAAATAATAAAAGAAAAATTTTTTTTATATTTAATATAATTTAATTCTTTTTATTCCAAAGAATCATTAACTTATAATATTATCATTATATAGAAATATTTCATTATATAATATCATTTAAAACATTATCTAAAGTATTATTATATTGATATTTTGTAAAAGAGAAAAAAAAAATTATATTATTTATATTTAAAAATAAAGTTAAATATAAAAAGGAAACATTTATTTCAATTTATAAGTAAATTTAAAGTCATAATTAAACAACATTTGAAAGAATTTTCAGAGTTACCACATAGAATTGGTTAATTTGATCAAAAAATTTAAATGTTTTAAATTACTCAAAATACAATTTTATTTTTTTGATTTTGATGATTTTTAATCTCATGAAAATTAATTATTTTACTTTTCCTTTTATTTTTAAAGATTTATAATTATTGTGATAAACTTTTAAATATTCACAAAAAAATTTTTTGAAATGATATTAAATATTTATTTATTTTAAATATTTGTTAATTGAATAACAAAAATTCCTAAATTATAATATCAATAAAAATTAAATTTTTAAATATAGGAATTGAATTATATTTTTAATAAACAAATAAAAACTGAAAAAGTAAATTAATTGATTATCAAAAATATATTAATTAAATTTTGAAAATTTATAATAAGATTGAAAAATAAATTTATAATAAATTTAGAAAAACAATGTTTTTAAAGTAACTAAATTATTTTAATAAAAATGGGAATAAAATTATTTTTAATATATATTTTTATCATAATTCAAATAATAAAAACAAAAAAAATTCAAAAATTATCAAAAACCAAATTATATATATCAAATAATCTTTATCGTAATTTATTTGAAATATCTTTTGCTCAACAATGGATTCAAACTGATAAAAATCAAACAATAACTATTTTATCAGACCAATTTTTTTATGATGTAAAACCAACATTATTAAAAATTTTAAATTCCAATATTGAATTTTCCTCAAAAGAAGGAAGTTTATATTCTTTAGATAATCTTATAACAATTACTTTTGTTGAAAAAGATATAAAAGATTTATCTGGTTTTTACTATATGGAAATTTTATATAATAATAAATATTTTTATCCTCAAAATAGTTTAATTTTTTCAAAATATAAACAACCAAATTATTTTAATATTGAATTAAATCATAATTTATTAATTTTACCAAAAGAAGAAAATGAAGCTTTAATAAAATTTTCTTCTAATATTACATATGAAGAAAATATTGTTTTTATAATTAAATGTGGAAATTATAATGGAACTTTTACAAAAAATTTTGGGGATATTATTATTAAAGGAGGAAATGATTTTACTTGTTCTTTTATATATGATAAAGGATTATCTACTTTAAACTCTCTATTTCCTATATATGTTTTTAATGATTTTAGTCATTATATTTCTATGATACCTAATTTTATAAAAAAAAATTGCTTTTATATTAAAGATGAAAATATTCAAGGAACAAATATTACAATTTATAAAAATAATTTTTTAATTTATGATAATGATATTTTCATTGATTTACTTTCTAAACATGTATTATATATGATGAATGAAAATAAAAGTTTAAATTATTCTTTTTTTAGGGGAAAAAGTAATTCTTATACATATTATACAAAAGACTTAAATAATTTTTCAGAAAATAAAACTTATCAATTTTATTTTATAGAAAAAAGTGAAAGTGACATGATTTTAGAAAATGAAATTAAATTTACTAATTTATATTTACCTTCTTATCTTTTTGGTTTATATCATGATAATAAAGTAACTATAAATATAACTTCTTATTGTGACTTATCTAATTATGATTTTTTCATTTTTGGAAATAAAAAAAATAACAACTGTACCAATACTTTTTATTCAGAAAGTTTTATCTTACAAATTATTTGTTTGTTTGAAGAAGAAGATATTAATTTAAATTATTCTGTTTATTATGAAAACTATAGGATTGGAAATTTAAAAAAAATTCAAACCTCAAGAATTTTAAATGACAGTAATTTATCTTTTAAAGTTAAATATGATGATTTTGATATTGAAAAAGAAAATTTAATTGAAATTGTTTGTTCTTCTGATAATCTTTTTTATTATGGACAAATTCAAAAAGTGGTAATTAAAAAAATAAATGAAGATTTTAGTGAATCAAAGGTAATTTTTTCAGTAAATGATAATATTAATAAATTAAATATTGACCAAAAAAACTCAAAAATTTTTTTTTTATTGAATCCAAACAGTATTCTTGAAAATTATACAATATTATTTTTAAGTAATGATGATGAAACAATAAAATGTGAAAACTTAATAAATAATGAAATTAAATTTAATTTATTTAATATATCAAAACAATATTTATTTATAACAAACAATAATTCAGAATTATCTACAAGTTTAATTTGTGAATCAAATTCAAAAGCAATTTTAGTAAATAATAATATCACTTTTTCTGAAAAAGGAATTTTTACACAAGAAATAAATAAAAATGAAATTATTTTAACAGGAAATTTTTCAGAAGAAAAAGTTGTTGAATTTATTTATAAAAAAAAATTATTTTATATTTATATTATAAAAATCATTTTTATTGATTGTATAGAAATAAAAGAAGGAGAACAGAAATTTATTGAATTTAATTTCATTTCTCCTTTGGAAGATAATCCAGAATATGTTATTAAGAGTAATAATACTATTTGTGATAATAATATTTTTTAATTTAATAAAATTAATTATATATATTATATAACTATTAATGTAAATAATGAAGAAACTCAAATTCCAGAAATAAAAATTTTTGAAAGAAATTCTGTTCAATTAATGGAAAAAAATTATTTTAAAAATTTAGATAACCAAGAATTGATTTTTTTAATGGATGATTCATTTAATTATGATATTACAAAACATAATTTTTCATTAATAGAAATAAATAATAATTCAAATATTATTTATTAAAATTCATGTTCTCAAAATTTAATTTCAAAAAAAATTAGTTGCATCTTTAACTTAGAAAATTCAGTTGTTGGAATTTATCATATTGCTCTAAAAGATATCGATAAATGTAGTATAAATTCAATAATATCAAATATAATAATTACTATAGGTTTTCAGGTAAATGATTCATTTTTAAAAGAAAATGGACTTTCAAATTTAATTATAATTTATTTCTCAGATAAAGAAAATAATTCAATAAACGAGATAACACTTCTCAAAAGTGATAATAGTTCAATTAATATTTCTTCAAACGAAATAGAAATAAGTGATTATGATAATTATAAGAATAATAAATTTAAAATCAAATTTGATTTATCAGAAGAAAAGTATGATAAAATAATAAAAGGAGAATATAATCTAAAGTATTATCTTTTAGAAAAAGAAATATATTATAATAATATTATATTTATTAATGAGGAATGTAAAATTCCTTTAATTTCAGATGGTGAAGGAAATTGTGTTAATTGTGATTTAAATTATTTTGATTTTGATAAAAGAAATAATAAACAAAGTGAAAGATGTGTTGATTCTTGTTCACAATTTTATTATGAAAATATTTGTTTTTCTAATTGTATTAATGTTAATGAAATTTACAATACTATTTATTTTTATCAACCTATTCATGATAATGAATGTGTTTATTTATATATTATTAAAGTTAAAAGTTATGATAATTTTATTTATAATATTGAAAATCAAAAATTAAAAATTACCTTTCCTTATAATTTAGATTTTTCTTTAATTTCTTTTTCAATTATAATAAATTCTATTGAAGGAAATTGTACTGAGAAAAATTCAACTGATACTATAAATTGTATTTTTAATTTCACTCCAATTTTAGAAGACACAGAAAATATTCCAATAATATTTTCTATAAACTCAATTGAATATAAATTTAATAATCCAAACATTAATATTAATGTAACTCAAGAATCTTGTAATAATTTAAATTTAGGATTTTTAAATTTAACAAATAAGAATTATTGTGTTGATTGTTCTAAAGAACAAATATACAGGTTTAATAATAATGGAAAATGTGTTTCATTATGTGAAAAACCAAATATATATATAATTGAAAATTCATTAAAATGTTCTGATAATTGTTTGGATAAAATTCAATATAGAAAAGATGATTTAAATAATAATTTAATTTATTGTGTAGAATCATGTGATGCAAATTATGGAATTGAAATTTCCAATAATAATAATGAATGTGTTTTATGTTCTCAAAATAAAATTGTTATTAATTCACAATGTGTTCAATTAGATGAAATTTATCCAATCAAAAATTTATATAAT
The DNA here is from genome assembly GCA_023805745.1 of Isotricha sp. YL-2021b. Taxonomy (NCBI): domain Eukaryota; phylum Ciliophora; class Litostomatea; order Vestibuliferida; family Isotrichidae; genus Isotricha; species Isotricha sp. YL-2021b. Next base: position 14,685 of record JAJJKW010000216.1, on the reverse strand, counting down.
AGTAATTTAAATCCAATTTCTACTCAAAATTTAACTATTGAATTTAATAAAAGTTTAAATGAAGGTGAAATTATTTCCATAATATTAATGAATAAAACAGAAGAAAAATATTTTAGCTTTTTATGTAATATTTCAATTAATAATAATTATGAATTAAATTGTTTTTTCAATTTAAGTGAAAGTGAAGAAGGAAATTATACATTAAAATTTATATTAGAAAATAATAAATCAGTTGAATATGAATTACAAGTGAAAATTTTAAGTAAAATAATTTGTAATTTTTCCGAATTTAAAATAAGAGATATTAATGATAATAAATGTAAATTTTGTAGAAAAATTTCTTATGACAACCCTTATTTTAATATAAATGATAATTTATGTTATAATGTTTGTCCTAATGAAACTTATCTATTTGAATTAGATTATTTATGTATTAATGATTGTAATTTATATAATTCAAAATATGATAATGATAAAATAAGTAAAAAATGTATTGAAAGTGATTCTTGTATAAATTTTTGTAAAAATAAAGGAATTTGTTTAAATAATGGTAATTTGAGATGTAATTGTTTAGGAAAATATTCTGGTTTAAGATGTACTATTTATTTAAATACTTCTTCTTTAAATGATAAAATTAACGAATTGTTCGATTTTATTAATAATATTATAATAAATGACAATAATGTAAATAATAATTATGATTCAATTCCTAATAACACTCAATTTATTGATGCTATTAAAGAAATAAGTTTATTGATTAAAGATAGTAAAAAAATATATAATGAAAATTATACCATTTTTGAAAATAAAATTTTTAATGATTATAATGAATCTTTTAGTTTAATTCAAAAAATAGTGATGAAAAACCAAGAAAAAGAAGTTGAAAATAATTATCAAAATTTTAATGAAAATTTAATTCATTTAACAAGTTTATCAATATATTATCAACTAAATTTATTATATAATTTAAAGAAATTAAGGCAATTAGAAAATGAAGAATTAATTTTAAATAATTTATTAATAAACATCAAAAAAGAATATATTTCCTTTATTAAAAAAGGGAACTTTAAAAATTATATTCCTTTAAATTCATTTTATGAAATCTTAACTTCTGATGACTTAATAGATATAATAATTTTACCAAATTTAAAAACTTCATATAATAAATATGTCAATTTTTGTAAGAGTAATAATCTTCCTTATATTGTTCTTGAAAATAATGAATTGAATGAGTTAATTTATGATGAAATTTATTTACAAATTACTTATCATTATAATATATTATTTTCTTTAAATTATGAAAGTCCTTCTCATAAAGTTCTTTTAAGTAAATTTTTCATAAATTATGATTTAGATGATACAATTATTTCAATTCAAGAAATAATTTTACAAAATTATTCTATTTATTTACCTTTGAATAAAGAAAAAAATTCAAAAATTAATTTTGATTTATTTCAGAATTACTTTACAAAGGGTATAAATATTTATTATAAAAAAGATAAAGCTTTTCAAGAAAAATGTTACAGAAATAAAAAATTAAATGTTGATTATACCCAAAAATATAGAAGAGAAAATATATATCAAAATTATTCAATAACCTCATTATATAATAATTGTGCCTTTTTTAACTATGATTCAAATATATATTATATTATAATGAAATGTATTAACTTTAATAATGTTAGTTATTATTTAATGAAAGACTCATTCTATGATAACAATATAATAAGTTTAAATACCCTAATATTTGAATGTGCAAATCAATTTAATGATATTAAAACAAATATTGGTTTTTGGCTATTTTTTACAATTTCTATTCTATTTATTGTGTTTGAAATTGCAGTTTATGCTTTTATTATTTTTAAAGAAAAAAATTTAGATGAAAATTCTATTAAAAAAATTGAAAATAAACTTGATGAGAAACAAAATCTTGAAACTCAAAATTTAAACCAAAATTCAAATCAAATTTCAAACAATAATTCAGATAATTCAAATAATCCTTTTATAAAAAATAACGAAAAAAAAATTGAATTATCTTTTTATAAAATATTTAAAAAAAATTTTTTTTATTTACATCCTTTATTATCTCTTTTTAACCCCTTTAAAAATAAAATCAGAAAACAAATCAATGTAAGTATTTTTTTTAATTCTTTGATTAATTATTTTGGTTGGAATATTATATATTATAATAACAAATTAATTGAAAATAGAATTATTAATCAACATAATAAAAAATTTTTTTATCCTATAAAAGAAGAATATGTAAAAATAATTTTATCAATTTTAACTACAATAATTATTACAATAATAATAAGATTAATAAATTTAAATTCTTTTGATAGAAGATTAGATATTATTCAAAATAAAAATATAATTTTGATTAAATTAATTACTGGATTCTTAATAATTATAATATTTTTACTTTTTTTTTGGTATTATTGTTCAATGTTTTGTTATCTTTTTGTTAAAACACAAATTATTTGGTTTTATTCTGGAATTTGGTGTATCATTTTAGTTAATCTAATATTTGCAAATATTCATATTTTTATTATATCTTTTATTGAAAAAAAAAAAAAAGAAAAAATAGTATATTATATTAAACAATTATTTATTTTTTAAATCATTAAATATTTAATAATTTTTTTTTTCATACTAACTTTTTTCTATATTAAAATAAAAAAATTACATCTTATTCATGCAATTGATTTTATTCAACCTCAAAATCGTTATTATTTAAAAGATATTTTTTATTTATTAATTTATTATTCCAATTTCCATCCTCAACTAGAATAAAATTCCAAAAAAATAAGCAATTTAAATATATTTCCAAAAAAAATTAATATTATTTATCAATTACAATTATTTATAAATTTCCAAATTGTTTTTTTAAATTTCAAAATCTTTTCTTTTTTTGAAAAATTAAATTGATATTCAAACTTTTTGTTTATGTTTTAAACTAATTTTATTAATTAAAAGCTCTTAATTATTAAAATAAAATTAATTTTATTTATTAATTCAATTTTCTTTGATATGAATAATTTCAAAAATGTGTAATAATATTTTATTCAATATTTACTCAAAGATGATGATGAAAATTTATTTGATAATATCATTTTATTTTTAAAAGGAAAGAAAACTCAATTGGATTTTTAAGCAAAAAATGAAAAGCTCAAAGAACTAAAAAGTTATGTATATATGTTAATATTTATTTTAAAAAATATGGAAATAAAATATGAATTTATTTTTTAAAGAATTTAATAAAGAAAAAAAAATGTTTCAAATTTTAATTAATAATTCTAATAAATTAAAAGGGAAATTTAATAAATTGATATTTTATATGGTGAACAAAGAAAAAATTATGATAAGATTGAAATAATAATATTTAAAAAATTAATATATTTTTAATGATTTTGAAGTTGAAATTATTTGAATAAATAAAAATTTTTTAATTATTAAAAATTCTTTTTTAAATTTGACAGAAAAAATTAATTAATTAAAATAAAACTTTTTAAAAAAATTCATATAAATGAAAAAAAAATTATATATATATAATATATCTTAATCCTTTAATTTTTCAGGATTTTATTTTTATTACTTTTTTTAGGAGGTTTCATTTCATCCAAAATTCTCCTAGATTGAATTTCTTTTTTAACTTGTTTTCTACAATAAGGTAATAAACTGTCAATTAATTTACTATGAATAATTGATTTAAATTCTCTTTTTGCATTAATTTTCAAATCTTCTAAATCATCATCATCTTTCCTTAATTTCAAAGTATTAGTTATTCTAATTATTCTTTGTCTTTCATCATTTTTTTTAAAAATAAATTGTCCTCTTAATTTATCAGTTAAACTTATATGTCTTTTTTTAAAAATTGGTTGTTTATGTTGATTTCTTAATATTTTATCAACCATTTTAATATCATTTTCATAATTTTTAATTCCATTTTCAGAAGAACTAACAACATTACTCATATTATATCTTGCTTTTTCTATAATAGTAATTAAATGTTCAAAACTTTTTTGTTTTAATAACATATCTTCAACTTCTTTGACTAAAGTTGAATAAACTTCAAAACAACTTTTAAAAAAATCAGTTACTTCACTTAATAAATTATTATTATATATTAAACATTCAACTTCATCAAAAATATATTTTTCTCTAAATTTCTTTTTATCAGGAACATTAACATTATTAAACTTTTCAATAAAATGATAAAATTCTAATAATAATAATTGAGGTAATAATAATAAAATACCACAAGTTTCTTCTAAAGATTTATTCATTTTTGATTGAGAATTAAGAGACATTTGTTTAAAACCTTCAATATAATTATCTTTAGTAACAACATTCATTTTATAATGAGTAATATTCTCAATTAATAATCTAATTTGATCATGAATAACTCTTGATTGAATATCTATATTATTTATTAAAGAAGAAACTACAGAAAGATTATTTTGAGAAGAAGGAATTAATCCTATTTTTGATTTCCAATTTTCATCTATTCTTGGTTGATAATTTCTTATTCTTCTATACATTTTTGATAAATTTTTCTTTTGAAGATATGATAATTGAGCATTTACTGATATTGGTAATAATTGTGTTGATTTAGTAAAAAAAGAATTTTGTAAATTTTTTTCTTTTTCATGATTTTCATTTTCTTTTTCATTATTATTTTTATCCTTTTTTATATCAATTTCTGTCAAAAATGAATTTTTATCATTTGATTTTATTGTTGGTTTTTTTTCTTCATTTTTTTTTTTATTTTCTTTACTTTTTTCTTCTTCTAATTTTATTTTTGGTTTTTTTATTAATTCATCAGTTTCATTAATTAATTCTGTAGATAAAGTTTCTATAAATCTTGTTATTATTGAAGTAGGAATATTTTCAAATTCTTTTCTTTGTTGTCTACTTAGTGGAGGAAGAATATAACCTTGTGAATGATATGTATTTATTTCTTTTAAATATTTTCCATTAGAATATGAATCTAAATTTAATGGTGATAATGATCTTGGACGAGACATTTTTTTTATTTATTTTTGTATTTTTCTTTAATAATATTTTTTTTTATTTTTGAATAATTTAATTTTAATGGATTACTTTAATTTACAAAATGAATATGATAGATTGTCAAATTATTCTAAAACAGGAATTTCTACCTTATCTGATTTTTCTTTATTTTTGAAAACATATATTAAATATTCAGATCAATTAATAGTAAATACAAATAAAGTTTTATCAAATACTATATCAGATATGTTAAAAAATAAGGAAAATAATAAATCAACATTTACAATTAGTTTTTTTGAATTTTATAATTCATTTTTATTATATTTAAAATCATTAAATAATCAAAATATAAAATTAGAAGAAGAAGTAATTAATCCTTTAAATGAATTTATATCTCATATTAAAACTCAGAATTTATTAACTTTTTCTCAATTTAAAGATTTAATAAATGAAACTTATAATCAAAAAAAAAAATATGAACAAAGTAAACATAATTATATTGAATCAAGTAAAAAGGCAACTGAACAAGAAAATAATGTTATTAAAAAAATTGAAGAAAAAGAAAAAAATTTAGCAAAAGAAAAAGATATTTCTGAAGCTAATAATAAATTATTAAAATATAAAGAAAATGTTTTAAGTGATAATGAAAAATATAAAATTGAATTCAAAAAAACTAATAAAATATTTGAAGAAAAAAATAATCTTTATTTCCCAATAATTTCAAAAATAAAAGAAATAGAAGAATCAAAATTAAATATAATAAAGAATTATTTTGAACAAATTAATTATATATTCAAACCAACATTCAATTCTTTTCAAAATTTAATTTCACAATTAACAAAAATAATAACTGGAATAGATATTCAAAAAGACAAAAAAAAATTTAGAGAAAAATTTAATTATATAATAAAAAAAGATATAAGAATTCCAAAAGAAGAATTATTAAATTATGATATTTATAGAAGAAATATAGAATCAATGATTCAAAAAAATAAAATGCTTTTAAAAAAAGAAAGTAATTCTTTATATCCTAGTCAAGAAAAATTTGTGATAAATCAAGAAAATCAAAAATTTGTATTTTCTTCTGAAGAAAATATGATTATTGAAGGTTTATTTCTTCAAACAGATGTTGATAATTTCAAATTTGAAAATTTATGTCAAAAAACTCTGACTAAATTAAATTATGCTAAAGATTTTATTGATAAAATATTAGTTAGATATACTAAAACTATTGCAATTCAAGTTTTAAATGAAAATAATTTTGAAAGATTATCTACTATTTTAAATACTATTATCAATAATAAAATTATTCAAAGTGAAATATTTGAAATTAATTTTGCTATTTGTTTTATTGCGGAAAAAACTTTTTATCAAAGTGAATCAAATCCTTTTTATAAAATATATTTATGTAAATTATTATCAGAAAAAAATCCAAAAACTAAATCAAAGGAATTTTGGAAAAGTTTATTAAATTTAAAAATAAATTCAACTATTTCTCAAAAAGCAGAAAATATAGTTAAAAAAGAATTTAAAGATGAAGAAAAAAAAGAAACCAAAAAAATTAAAAGTGGTTCTTCTCAAATAGGAAATACAGTTAAAAAAACAATTTTTGATGTAAAAAAATTTTTTAATGTAAATGAAAAAATAGATAAAATGAAACAATTTAAAGAAAAATATAATAAATATTGTGAAGAAAATAAAAAAAGTATTTCAATAGGAATTTTAAGAGATTTTGTGTTACATTTTTCTTATTTTAATTTAGATTCTTCTGATATTGTAGAAATCATCAATGAAACTTCTATTAATTATAGTTTTGATTATGAAAAAGATAAATTAAAATTTTTTATGATTGTTATTAATTCAAATTTATATTCTATTAAAAATATTAAATTTAATTCTTTCCAAATTGATTATTATACACTTAAAAATGAAGATGAAGTAAATCCTTTTCTTAATAAAAATTATTTAAAAAATCCTAAAAATAGAGATAATAAAACTTCTATAATTTTAAATACTTTAAAATATTTAAATTGTTCAGATTATATTAATTTAATATGTCTTGATAAAAAAACTAGTAAAATAATTACAAGAAAAATATATAAAAATATATTATTAAATTTAAATGAAGAAATATCAAAAAAAATAAAAATTAAAAATATTCAAAAATTCCCAGAATTAAAAATAAAAATATGGAAAAAATTATTAAATTTCAAAACAATAAATTATAAAGAAATATTAAAAAAAGTTGAAAAGGAAAATTTACCAATATCTAACTTAATAAATTTAGATATAATAAGAATGTGGTTTGAAGAAAATTTAGAAGAAAATAGGAAAAGTATTTCAAACATATTATTATCATTAGCATATATTCATCCTCAAATTACATATAGTCAAGGAATGAATTATATTGCAGAATTTCTTTTATTATTTACAAAAAACGAAGAAGAAGCATTTTATATATTTAATTCTCTTCTAGAATCAACAGATTATTCTGATTTATTTGTAAATGAATTAAAAAGATTAAATCAATATTTTTTGTTTTTGATAGATTAATAAATATATATTTACCAGAAGTTTATATTCATTTAAAAAATAAACAAGTTTCAGTTACTTTTTATATTTCTCCTTGGTTTATTACTTTATTTATGAGTTCTTTTCATTATATTACAGAACAAAAAAATCCTAAAGTTATTATTTGGATTTTTGATTTATTTATTTTATATGGTTGGAAAGCTATAATTAAAATTGGTTTATGTTTAATGAAACATTTTGAAAATAAAATTCTTAGTCTTGATGGTGAATCTTTACTTTCTTTTTTAATTAATGATATTTTAAAATTAGATTTCTTTCAAACTAATAATTATGATAAATTAAGAAAAATTTATTCTTATATTAAATTAGATGATGGATTAATTGGAAATTTAGAAAATGAATTTGATTTAAAACAAATCATTGAAAATCAAAATAATTAATAGATTAATCTTAAATTTTATTTAAATATTTTTAAGCAATCAATTTTTTTAATTGTGTTGTGTTTTGAATTTTATTTTTTTTTTAATTATTTTTGGGAAAAAAGATAAAATTATTTTTTGGAAATATTTTTAAAAAAAAAAATTAATATAAATTATTTAAACAAATAAAAAAATGGGAAATAAACATCCAAAAAAAAATAAAAAACAATATAAAATATTAACAGTTACTCGAACATATCCTAAAAAAAAAATAGATTTAAATAAAAAATGTGAAACATGTGTAAATATTATAGAACCAAATTTTCAATTATCAGGAATGATATATTGTAGAGATTGTTATAATAAAAAATTAATTATTAATAAAGAAAATTTAATTCCATTTTTAGAAAATTCTTTAAAAAGTAAATTTGATGCAAATGAAATATTAGAAAATAAATTATATTTAGGAAGTGAATTAAGTGCATATAGAAAAGAAAAATTAAAAGAATTAGGAATTACAAATATTTTAATAGTTGGACTTTATTTATATAAATTTTATCCAAATGATTTTATATATAAACAAATTGAAATAAGAGATGAAGAATTTGCTGATATTTTAAAATATTTTATTCCTTCAATATTATTTATTAATGAATCAAAAGGAAAATGCCTTGTACATTGTAAAGCAGGAATGTCAAGATCTGCTTCTATTGTTATTTCTTATATTATGTTTATTAAAAAAATAAATTATGAAAATGCTTATAATTATGTTATAGAAAAAAGAAATATAATATATCCTAATGATGGATTTATAGAACAATTAAAAGAATTTGGAGAAATGTTAGAATTAATTGATTATAAATTTAAATTTCTTGAGCCTATGCAAAGAATTATATTTGAAGGAAATGATTTTTAAATATTATTTAAAATTTATTATTTTTCAATTAATTTTTGATTTAATGTAATTCTAAATAATTGAAAAATAAATGAATGATAAAATAATTTAATTCATATATTTGTTAACTTTTTATGGTTAAAATAATTTAATAATAAAGATTTTATATATTTTTCCATCAAATCATAATTTCAAAATATAAATGAATAGGAGATTAAGATATTTATTATGAAAATAATAATAAATTTGTTAAATTAATAAATATTTTGATAACTTTTTTTACTAATAGATAAATCAATAATTTTTTTTCATAATAAAACTATCATTTTTTATAATGGAGACTTCAACCCTCATCTCATTGACTAATTTACTCTTGTTAACATCACCTTTATAAGGAAAAGCTTTTCGAAGAGCTCTCAAAGTGTTTTTTATCAGTTAATTATATGAAGATGTGTCATAATAGGGATAAAAAAGTTCCATCACATAGTTGAACGAGTTCTTATTCTTTTTATATTTTTTTAAATAGAAATTTGTTCTTGTAATTATTTACTTGTTTTTCTCTTATACAGATAAAATTATTATAATTAAAATAATTTAAATATATTAAAGTATTTAAAATTATTGGAATTTTATTATCTCTATTTTTGGGATTTTTTAAATAATTTTTATTAAGAAAAGAATTTACTGTTTTTTAATTTTTAAGAGATAAATAATAATTAAATTGAAAAGAATTTAATTTAATATTTTTAATAAGATATAAATTTGAATTAATAACAGTCAAAAAAATTTAAGTTTTTAATAAATATTGATTTATTATTTTATTGATAAATTTGAAAATAATTATTTATTGAATTATTTAATTTTTTTAATAAAATGATTTAAATATGATTAAAATAATGTTTTATTCATGAATAATTTTTTAATGAAGCATTTATTAAATGTGGAAAAGTGAGTAGGTGGTTATCTCAAATACCCCCCCAAATTGTTCTTCAATAAATTTTATAATTTTTTTTAAATTAAATGTTTTTTATGACTAATAGTAAAATAGAAAATTTTTATTCTTTTTTTATATTTTTATCTCATTTTAACTGAATATTCTCCCAAATATATTCTTCAACTACAATTAATAAATTTAAATTAGGTCAAATACTCCAAAAATTAATCTGTTTCACATGAAATTGTTATTTTATTTTTATTTCCTTAAATATAACTTTCAGGATTAATATAAATTTTTTTTCTTTATTTATTTTGCTTTTTAATTACCAATTATTTTCTTTTTTATTGATTCTATACTTTTTACTTTACCAAATATGTGATAATTATCAATATCTTTTATTAAATAATCGGAATAACCAAACCTATAAAAATATCAACAAATGAAATTTTTTGATAAAAATTTCAGAATCAACAGATGATAAATAAACATCAAATAAAAGATTTCTTATTCTTATAAGAAATCATATTTTTTTTCTTTAATTTTTTTTTCTTCTATCTTTTCAGAACTTGAATTATTTCCATTTTTAATTTCTTTTGTTGTTTTCTCATTTTCTTTATTGTTTATATAAATGTATAAATAATATTTCCTATTCAATATTTTTTATTTAATTTTATTTTTACTCTTGGTCTACTTTTTATCTCTAGTTTTTCAATATAATATGAAAAAATTTCAGAGCTGAAATAAATAAAAATCTTATTATATTTTTGTTTTTGAAATTCCCATAAAAGAATTTATAAGTCAAATCTTCATTATATTATTCTGTAGAAAAGTAAGAAAAATGATTTAATTGATAATTATTATTTAATTAGAGCATTATATTTGTTTATTCTCATAAATAATAATTTTGAAATATGTAAATAAATATGTTTATCCAAGATTTACTATAGATTTTTTTTTATAAATTATTGAATAAAGACTAAAACAAATTTTAAAAAAATATAATGAGTAAATAATTTTTTTTTATATTGAAATTAAAAAATTTAAAAACATATTTATTATTAATTAATAAAATAATAAATATAACAATTCTTATATAATAAAGTAAAAATGGGATTTTTTTTAAATTTTGAATTCCCTAAAACATTTTTAATATCTATTTTTCATTTTTCATCTTATGGAACGAATATATTATATCCAAAGAATTAAAACCAATTTTTGATGATCCTTTTATAAATATATTTTTAATGTATATTGGAGAAGCTTTTTCAGGATTTGTTTATTTTTATCAAAAATATTTTATATTAAAACAAAAAGAACCGAAAACAAATGATAAATCAATTTATCTAAAAACAAGTAGTAAATATAATTTGTTAATTCATTTTTTAATTTTTATGTGTACTTTTTGTGATTATTTTGGATTTTTTGAATTTGAATATTTTTATACATATAAAATGAAAAAATTTATTCATTATATTTCCTTTTTAAATGGAATTATTTTATCTTTTTTTATCATTATAAATGAACATTTCATTTTAAAAATTCAATTATTTAGACATCATTATTTAGGATTAATTTTAATGTTTATTACTTTACCTATATTTATTATTTATCTTTTTATTATTAAACAAAATTCAAAATTTTCATACTTTTTATTGATTTTAATTATATATTCAGAATCAAAAACAATTGAATCATTATTATATTCAATTGAAAAAAAATTAAATTATGAATATTTTGTAAACATTTATTATATTTTATTTTTTCAAGGAATTTTTGGAATAATAATATCAATAATTATCCTTATTCTTATTCAAACAAATTTATTTTATTTTCAAAATCAAATTTCTTTTCAAATGTTTAATACAAAAAAAGATAATAATAATATTTATATCTTATTTATTAACATTTTAATTTATTTTATATTAACTTGTATTTATAATTTATGTAGATTAAAAATAACTGAAAAATCAAAACCAAGTAATAATATAATTGGAATTTTTTTAAGAGAACTTTTTTTACATGTAGTAAATTCAATTGGTAAAACAGAAACAAAAATATGGACTATAGATTTTTTTTTATCTTCATTTTTTTATTTATTAGGTGCTTTAATTTTTTGTGAAATTATTACATTAAATTTTTATGATTTAGATAAATTTACAATAAATAGAACTTCTAAAAGAGCAATTGAGGATACAAATTCAACCATTCAAGGTAATATTATTGAATTAAACTCTCATATATCTGACTAAGAATGAAACTTCTTAAAATTTATTTAAAAAAATTAATTATAATATTAAATAGGTAAATTTGTTTTATTTTTTATATTTATTTTTCTTTTATTCGAAATGATGTTAAATATATTATAATTTTTATTAAATTTTTGATTTATTTTTTCAAATACAATAAAAAACTTAATCCTTTTTATGATTTTATTAATTTTTTTTTCAAATAAATTAATATTTTTTTAAAATAATTTACCTACTTTCATATTTATATATTTTAATAAAAATGTTTTTTATAAATAATAAAAATGTAAGTATATTTACTTTATTAAGTTTAAATGTTATTAAGTTTTCAATATAATTAAAATTATATTTATAAATGTATAAAGAATAATTTTATAAAAATGAACATTCAAAATATTCCTTTAAAGAAAAGAACATTTTTTTATAAAAATGAAGAATTAAGATTTGGAGAAGATTTATATATTGAATTTAAAAATTTTAAAATACCTTTTTCTAATCAAAATATAGAAGAAATAAAAAAACAAATATGTGCTTTTTTAAATTCAAAAGGAGGAAGAATTTTTATAGGAATAGATGATAAAAAAATTGTTAAAGGAATTCAATTAGAATATAAAAGATTAGATGATATAAGAAATAATATTATTAATTATACTTTTGATTTTTTTCCAAAATGTAGAACAAATAAAATAAAAGTAGATTTTATTCCTATAAAAAATGAAAATAATGTATTTATCAAAAACTTATATATTATTAAAATTATTATTCATCAAGGAGATACTACTCAATTATATTCATGTATTGAAAAAGAAGGATTTATTAGTTATATGAGATTAACTGGACAATGTGCAAATTTAACAGCTCAAGAAATTAGAGATGAAATTATTCATAGATATAAAAATCCAGAAAAATCAATAAATGAAAATGAATTTAATGACCCTCAACCTGAAAATCCTAATTTAATAAATTATAATATAAAAAATTTAAATTCAAAATTTAATTCTTTAAATTTAGAGAATAGAGGAAAATATAATAATAAAAGAAAAAATAGAAGAATAAATTTTAATCAACAAAGTTATAATAATAATATTGATGAATCAGAAGATGATTTTGAAGAAGAAGATGAAGAATTTGAAGAAGAAGAAGAAGAAGAAAATGAAATGAATTTTAATAATTATAATAAAAATAGAAGAGGAAATAATAAATTTAGAGGACGGGGAGGAATAAAAAAAAATAATAATAGAATTAAAGATAAATATTATGTTGTTAAAATTACAACTTTTGGAATAAATCCTAATATTCCTACATTACAATTACTTTTTAATAATCTTCCTAATTGTAAAAAAAAATTTTTAAATAAAAATGGAAAAATACATGGTTTTCTTGATTTTGAAAAATATGAAGATGCAATTAAAATTGTAAAAGAATATACTGAACATACTCCTTCTTTTAATGGATGTGGAGTTAAATTAACTTTAAAAAGTATTCCTCATTAAATCAACTTTATTATAAAAAAATAAAGTTTATTTCTTTCTAATCATTTTTAATTTTAGTAATTGAAAGATTTATATAATTTGAATAAATATTTTTTTTTATTTTTAATTGATAAAAGATTACAAAATATTTTTATTGGTATTATTAAAGAAATTAATTATTTATTATTCATTATATATAAATATGATTCTATTTTTTTAAACAATAAATATTCAAATTAAATATTAATTGAGGAGAGTATATTTGCAATCTTCTCTCTCTTGATATTGGAATTAATTATTGTAAAAAGAGAAAAAGTTGATCTCAAATTCATGAAAATAATAATGATTATTTCTATTTTTGGAATTATACAAATAACAAAAATATAATAATATTTTAAATTATCTCTTTCTCTTCTTTATTATATAAAAAATAAAAAAGATATAACAAGTAATCAAAGAATAAGGAATAAATTTAGGAAATATTATTTCTTAAAAATAATAGATTATTCATTGATATAAACAAAAAAGAATATGGGAAAAAATAGAAAAAATTTAAATAATATTCATTTAATCAGCTCTTTTTTAAAACATGTGGAAATATTATCTTCAAAAGGAACCATTAAAAATATATTTTTAAAATTTTAATAAATATGACAATTCCTGATAAATTTAATTTTATTTTATTTCCATTTTTAAATTTTAGATAATCCAGATTATAAAACTATATAGAATTCTGCTAATTTGATAAAGTAAAAAGTATGGAATCAATGAAAAAGAAAATAATAGACAATTAAAAAGAAAAATAAATAAAAAAAAAATAATAAACAAGTAATAGTATTAAGTTATATTTGAGGAAATTTATCTAAAATAAAATTACATATGTGAAAAAAATGAATTTTTGAAAGGAATTGTGTGTATAGTTAATTTATTAAGAATACTTGAAGAAATTGTATGGGAAAATATATTGTTAAAAAAGAGAAAAAATAAAGATGAATAAGAAGATAATAATTTTAATTATGTTATTTTTTATGAATTGCCCTATTTTTTTAAACTTGAGCATTTGAAAAGATTATTTTTAATTTATAAAAAAGTATATAATTTATTGAAAATTTATTTTTAAATATCTCATTATAAATTGGGAAATTTGGGGATTGGGGATTGGGGATTGGGG